>JAIUCT010008110.1:0-10463 GCA_021307375.1 Tetraneura akinire
GTATATAATACGCGCTCACGGGTAATCCGTTTTTGCAAACAATTTTTCTTTCTATATATAGATACTCTCTCTATATATATATACAAAACGAGAAGCCGAGTTACAGAGTTATTATAACTTTTTACTATAATACAATATAATATATCGTTATTTTACTACGCGGTGCGTGGCTGCAGCTAGTAGTTTTCAGTCGAAACGTCATTATAACGTTATAAAAACTAAAATCCGCGTCATAATAACACGTAATAATAATAATAATGATACAACCGACGCAGCCGATAGAGAAAAAAAATTCGAAGACGTAAAAAACACCTAAGGACTATGATTGATAACGGTGGATTTGTGTTATCACGTAAATTATACAAATATATAGATAGTAATAGAAAACTATAACTACACGAACTTTTTATTTATTTCATTATCCTTACCTATATACCAATACCAATTTACATATTCATCGTGAATATCGGATAATACTGTCAAAAATCGATGGTGTAGAATTAAACGAATAATAATTTTGTTATTAATTCAGTAAGATAACATATTTATATCAATATAATTATACGACATACGAGTATATATACCTGTATATACGCTACACGTAGATATGACACGACGTGATTTACTTGTGATTTGTAAGACTCGCGGAGGCGAATATTAAACTGTAGAACGTTCATCAGCTCACGGAGAGGATGTAAATTATGAAATAAAGACATCGTAATCTTGGGAATTACTATGCAAAACATAACATCCCATATGATAAAACAGGCATATTATTATTATCATCATTATCATTATCGTCAGACAATCGCGAACCTGACACGGGCGATCCTGAACAAACAAGTTATTATAATATAGTTTTAATAAATACATATTATATACACAATTCAGAACGAATTTTACGTGGTAAACACTTGGGAATTAACATAAACCTAACATTATTTCAAATCACTATTACCACCGCTCTAATAACAAAATTTGACGCAACAGCAGAATTGTCTCTATAACGAATGATGGTCACTACAAGTTAGATATAAAAGATATGATGAACGGAAAAAGGTTCGATTCAATTGTTTATGATAAATGAAATAGATTATGTTATTATAATATATTATAATGTATAATTAATTTTAGTTATTTAAATATATTAGTAATATACGCTGATATTATAATAACGTCATTCAATATAATAATATAAACTATAAATGCTGCTAATGATTTCATTTTATTTGTATTAATTATTATCTATCAATAATTAACCGATTGCTTATTTTTTTGCATTAAAAATTAATTCGTGTTCATTAGTAATTTATAAAATAAAAATACACGACATGCGTAATATTAATGAATGTTAACTGAAAACAATGGGTTCATGATTACACGATAAATTGTATAGAAAACATAATAATATAATATTGTGATATTATTTATTATGAAATTAAACGACTCATCGCTTGAGCCCTTAATACACGGTTATATAATTATATATTATACGAGTATATTTTGTAGTTACAACAATATTATCCCCTATTAAAAACTATACTTTTAATACTGCATTTTTTTTTTTTTTTTTTTTTTTAGTTTTTTTAAATTTCGTGAAATACGTACCTACAGTCCTACAATAAACCTATACCATAGTAGGATTACAACATAGTAGGATACAGCGATTTAAAATAATGAAAAATTTCCATTACAATGTAATATAAATATAACGATGTGGTAGTAAATTTCTTTCTCGGAGCGAATTGAGATTCCCCAGAGAACGGTACTATTCGGAATCCATGAAATAAATATAGCATTTACGCAAAATAAAGCGCAGTATAGGGAGCCTATTATTCACGTTCGCATTCCCAAAACATCACGGTTTAGATTAGGCTCCGTGGGCTTCGTTTGATCTTGTCACATAAAATTATCACTTATCACGATTCACTATAAATATGGTAATTACGGACTATATTATTATCTTATATAGTTATATTATAATTTATAATATATTTTAGTCCGTCGTGGTAACAATATAAAATGTATTTTTTGTTAAATTAATAAAATTATTATCGTCTGACATTTCGGGGGGGGGGGCTTAAGCCCGAAAGCCCCCCCCCTGGCTACGGCACTGATTTGTTTAATAATATGTCGTTGAGTGATCAAAATAAGACGACATAACACGATTCGCAAAATAAATACGTTTCTTTATTAAGTTCAAAAATACAACTAATCTAGCCTAACCTAACCTAACCTAACCTTCCTGACCTATACATTCCAAAATATGTGTTTAATAACAAATTAACAATCGTTCATAATTAAGTAATAATTATAATTTACATTTACATTTACTTATTGAACTACTAAGTACTCACATATAAACATTAATATTTACTTAAAATAACCAAAATATCTGTGTTGTAACACTATTTTAACGCAAATACAGAAATTGTCTGAATAAAAAAATGTTCCTAAATAAAACTATAACACTTCGTTTTTTTTTTATAAAAAGAAATCTTGTGGATTATATGATTATATTATAATGATAATAATTACAGAAAAAAAATAATAACCTCCGATAACTGACATCACTTTCCATTTAGTTCCGAGGACTGAGGATATAGCAACATTGTTACCGAAATAGGTAGGTATTTAAATAATAAAAGTAAAGAAAAAGTGAAATATTATAGCTATCAGAACAAAATAATATCGATGGTCCTAAAAAAAGTAATTCATTTTTTTTTCGCATATGATAATTAATACGTACGTCAGTTCATAATTATTCGTACTCGATACCCTTGAACGGGAGGATATTCATAATTTTCCTCCGACCATAACCGCTACATTTGAGACATTCTCCGAAAAACGTCAAAGAAAAGTCTTCCAAATGCGCTCTGTATACTCGCGCAAATATACATTTTTCCCCGCGGTCGTTTTCCGTGTTTTCTCGTTAAGTCGTCGACCGGTTAAATCTCGCGGTGCAATATTACAAAATTGTCGTTCGCCCGGAGCATCAAATGCATCATAACGGACCAGTACGCATTAGCCGCACCTTCACCAGACGGCACACAACTTTATTCCAATTTCATGCCTCCCATCCAACAACACCACGCATTCCACCACCTGTAATCAACGTAACAGGGGTATCTCCCCCGACGCCTTCCAGAGCGTACATAATGTAATTTATTATGGACCGTCAGATTATCAGTAAACTGCACCGGATTATGTTTCGCCTGCGGCAAGCTTCCCGTTAGTCTCGACGGCGGCGGCGAATTCACAAAATCCCACAAATCGATTTACGCGTAAACTTAACCCTATATCATCCCCTCTATCGTTAGATATTATATATATATATATATGATTGGTAAATACTCCAAATAGAGTATAGTACCTCTAGCGCAAAGACACTCTCACACGAGGTCATCAGACATTTAAAAGAACGTTTTATATATAGTCGTATAATTTTCCTCCATGAGAAGAACGATGATGACGAGAGACAGCTATAGGAAAAAAGAGAGAGAATCACGAGAATAGTTTTCCAATGCATGCGGCTACGATATAATTCCGCATTAAAATAATACGTATATCGATTGAGAACCGGAAATTGAATAATAAAAAAAAATATATATATATATAGGTAGGTATAAAAAATTTACCTATTCGATATTGCATATAGTTATGTAATGTAAAACGTTAGCAAAAAGAAAAATATCATATTACCAAACGAAATTATAAAATAAAATATTTAAAAATAACCGAAGGTAACTTATTTTCATAAAATGTTTATTCAAAATACATATAATAAATATAAATCCTTAAACGGTCAGATTATAAAAATCTAACGAATCAAAAATAATAAAATAATCATTTTCGTACGATATTCTTTCCTTTCCTGGTAATTAACATTCGATATTTTACATTATATACGTAATATAACCACTTAAATTTATTATTATATGTTAAGCTTTATTTGAAACACGGATACAAATGTGGTTTAAACTGCATTGCGGTGTCTTTTGTTGTTATTATTCCAACATTTTAATGTAGATTTGAGAGGATAATAACTTACTTCTTAGCCAGACCACAATATTTGTTTAGACTAATACATGGGACAATATATATATAATAAAACAATAACCTTTTGTACACACTTATGAGATAAGATTTCCACAAGGAAAATTTAAATTTGCATTAACGATATTTGATATTCTCAACCATAAAATATAATATGTAATAATTTATTTATTAAATTAAGAAATAAAAATGAGAATTAGAAACATTTCATAAATCACGTACGTTGAGACACCTGTTATAGTGTTATCATGTATGACATCTGTTAAGATTACATTTTGATCAATTTTTTAACTGACAAATGTGTCATTCATTAGAAATAACATTCCAAACTTGACGCAATAAGACGGTAAAAATATTCACAGAAAACTTTTAATAATATGTATTAAGCACAAAATAGGAAAAAGTGAAGTAAAGTGTAAATTCAAAATTTTTACATAAATGACGATGCTTAAAAAAATGCCAAAGTACAACACAATAATATTATAAACAAAATAACATTATTATACAGGTAAAAATTAAAAAAAATTAAATAAATAAAAAAATGTTATTATTAATTGCAATAAATATTAACTTCATTAAATGTTTTAAAAATCATTCCCCCAGATTGTTTTAGAATTATATGCAATTACAACAACCAATTTATAACTTTCATTTTAACCGTGATTGTTGTAAAATTAGATTTTATGAATAGAATATGTAAATATTACTTCTGAATACACAAACATAATATTACACTATACAACGAATAAATTAGTGCAGCGATCGATATTACCCCAAACAAAGTCATTTTATACCTAATAAAAACACAATTCCATTTTACTTAAAGCACCTACATAATTTAAATAACAATCGTCATAAAACCATCAACCAACTATTTAATCTAACCAATCAAATATACAAAATTACTTATGTTGTGAACACATCACATCGCCTTATAAAAAAAAAAAAATACTGATAAAAATAAATAGTGTATATTGTAATAAATTACACCGTTCAAAACATTAAAACTTTTAATATTTAAGAAAATAATTAATTTTAATATTGTTAAATATTCTGCATTCCAAAAGTTAAATCAAATTGAAAGAATATTTAAAACTATACTGTACATCTGTTACATTTTAATGATGGTAAAATTAGTAACCTGTTAAAATAATGTAAGAAAAACAAATAAAAAAACTATTGATTAGGTATCAATAATAAATAAATATGGTCATTTATATAGAACTCATAAAGCCTAAACCACGTGTATATGTTACTATGTTTGTACACGTTCATGATAAATCGTCAAAATAAAACATGTGCCAAAAGTTCCTGACAACGATTACTGATAAAACGACTCATTCGCCCTTTTAATACTAGGGCCAAAAGCAATAAATGACCTCTGAAGACATAAACAATCGTTTCTTACAAACACATAGAACACGCCTCTTTACATCTACAAGAATTCGAATTGTAAAATAACATTAATAAAAAAAATCGTTTTAATAGACTGCAGTCTAATATTAGACAGTTATATACTTACATTAAACATTAGCAAAATTATAAAATCATAAAAAATGTCAATTAAAAAAATTTATTTATTGATATGTATCAAACAAACAAACAAACTATAATATCAATTTAATTATGTGTTCTATCGGATAAGTATAAATATATAATAACTTAACAAAATATTTTAATTTAATAACATAATCATCATCAGTTTTCAAAATAAAAACTGTTACCAAACTAGTAGTTCAACAATTATTTTATGAGTTAATAAATATTAATATACTAACGTATTATTACTAATATAATACTTATATTTTAAATATTAATATTTTATTAATATTACTTATATCAAATGTAATAAAATATATTTATTATTATAATATCTCATTTCGAATAATATTTTTACATTTACATTTATTTTTTATACATTTAAATTAACTAAAAAAGTGAAAAGTAGGACTTTATATATTATGTCATACGATATAATAATAATAATATATTAATATAATACGAGTATATTGGTAAATGAAATTCAAATTTACTTTATTTTTCAAAATATCAATCATTATCGAAAAATTGTATTTTACCACCGAGATGATCCTTTAATTTAATTTATACGGCGTATATTATTATTGTTTAATGTCACTCTTATAACATTGGGTTCGTCCCGTATTTTTATATATAAATAAATAAATAATTTCTATAAAAAAAAAAAAAAAAAACAGTTGAATCATTTCAAAATTAGAGAAATTCAAAGTACTCGTGCATCCAGAAATATATACATAGGTAGTACAAATCTTTCTACAAGAAGAACGATATAACATTTTAATGACAAAAGGAAAAGGCGGAGTGTAAATCACGGATTAGACTGTTTCCATATTGGGTCTGCTATGTTAAGCCGACCACCATTTTGTCTTCATTTGTAACCTGTCCTTACATTTTGGCCGAATTCAGCAGTTGACTTTTATTTAATACTATTTATCACTCAAGAAAACAAATCTTTGACTTCGAAACAATCATCTAGATTATTATCTAAGTTGCTATTAATATTTTACCACTGCGTTAACAATTTATTACGTTAAATATGTTAAAATAATTATTTATATTTTATTTTATTTATATTTTTACATATTTATGTACCTATATTGTATTTTTAACGACATAAACAATATTACTAGGTAGTAAAATGAATCTTGGTTAGATTAAACCTGACAATAATAATTATTAAATATTTAATTTTACAATAAATCAAAATTTATGCTAATTATTTTTAACATTTATACCAATAAAATTGTTATACCTATGTTTAGAAAAACAATTTTAATGACAATCAATTTTCAATGAAACCAGATATATACATACACGATATATTATATACTTATGCGACTCAATATAAGGACTATGAGTTCACATCAATTATTAATCCTCTTTAGATAAGAATATACTTCAATTAAGTATACTTAAATTGAAAAATATATATAAACATATATTTTTTATAAAGAGTTCCACGGTAAAAAAAAAAAAAGTCAATTAAAATTCATTTAAAAACTAACCCAGTTAAAGTAAAAATATCTGTTGAAAAAGGAATAAACACTAACATTGGCTTGTACAAAATAACTAAAGCATATTATTCTAATGTAGACACTTTTTGAGTAGATACACTTGAACTAATAACATCATACTGGTGTTTTAAGAATTAAATTATTCGGAAACAAAACTTAAATATTTCTTTTTTGCAAATAAATGTATAAAATAATAATAATTGTAATGTCCAAGAAAATCTAATAAATTTGGTCGAATGAATGTAATAAAATGCATTCAGACACTATAGGGCTGCTTAACTAAATATTTATTTTGTGAAAATGAAAATACATCCCAGTATTCAAATACGCTTTACCATTACAATATTGTACTCATTCGCAAACAGTAACTTTGAATAAATAAACTCTATAGCACAACGGAAGGAATTAATTGATATTGGGACGTATCAGAGAGAACCATCATTTACTAGAAAACCGTATATAATTAATTTTTTTTCGTATGAAATTCGTTTCATACAAAAATAAATATAAAAACATAACTATACATACACATATGTACATATAGTTAACACTATTATCCGTATCACTATGAAAAGCATTTTATACCACAACACTACTTTTTACATAGAATTTGACAGAAATTGTTTATTAGCAAGACGCGTCAAAAGTTACCTAATGCAGCAGTATTTAAATAACTAATGTTGACGATATTTTTCAATAAGACGAATGAGAAGAAAACATAATTTATTGAAAACTATACCGAGTGTTATAAAAATATGTTATACTACGTTTATTTGAAATCCAAAAATTAAATATTTTTTGAATAATAAATAAACACAAATATATTTTTCTGTACAGTGTATTATTTACTGATAATAAAATTTATAAATATACAGAAGAACGTAATCAAAAATTATGATCAAAACAACATACGAATTGACTAGTAAATATTAACTATCTATATTGATTTGTCAGCGTAACGTGCCACCAAGTCGTACGTAACGTGATCAAAGAAAAATCGTTTGTGCAGAACAATTCTATTGCAATAGTAAATTTCATTAAGGGCAAATGATTCGAATTGGAACGAAAGAAACAAAAAAGAACATCATCCCATCAATAATGTCTTTGTACGATTTGTAAATTCCTCACGACAACTTAAATTATTCTATTATAATATATGTGACTACTGACTACATATAAAATATTCAAACGAATATATTGTTGAAATAATACTTGGGTTATTATTAAATTCAACAACATTTGAATCGTTTTATTAAAATTAGTACAAAATCGCTTCTTTTTTTTATATGTATAATTGATTTTATTTAAAACATTTAAAACATTGATTAATAAAATAAATATAATAAATAAAAATGGTATATTTCATTATACAAACTATATTTACATATGTATTATACATTTATTAACTTTTCTCATATTATATTTTTTCATTATTTTCGTTCACATATAATCCTAATCAAATATTCGTAAAACATAAATTTTATTTTTTTTTTTTTAATTTGAATTAGTATTTGTAAATATAATACCTATATATATTTAAATATTATATACGCATAACATTTATAAATAAATTTGTTTAAACTAAAAACAATATTACACTTTCATATCACATTATACCATAATAAGTTCCCTTATCTTTATTTTTTAACATTATGACATCATACACCTACTTACCTACTGTATATTACGAGTAAATGTTATGAAATGAATTAGATTACGAAATAAATTAAACTGTACAAATCAATGAGGAACGTATGTCGTATAAAATGAATATAAAATAGTAAAATATAACGTAAAAGTAATTTATTATTTTTTCTCTGCTTTTAACTCTATATCGTTACATCGTTAATCGATATAGTTTATTACTTTTGAAAGTTCTAATGAAAAGATAAAATATTAACGATTAAGAAATATGTATACATAACGAAAAAGTTGTTACTATAGATATACTTAGATAGTTGAATTTATGTTTTTTTTTTTAAAAAATTTTAAGTATTCTTATTTTATAATCAGCATCATGAGACATTGATAAAAATAAAATAAAACAAAATGCTATATCAGTTAGTAATCGTTCAATTTATTTAATCGTAAAAACCGTCCAATAAAATACTTTTAGAGGTACTTTATGCGATTCAGGTTAGCCGACGATCATATTATACGAGCAGTTTATCAACTATTATTGATTTATGTCTATTAATAATATTAAGCCTATATATTTTTTTTTAATATTATCGTTAACTAATAAGGAAAATAAATGTAATTGTTTAGAATACAGTGTTATAAGGACGTATATAGAAAAATATCGTGCTAAAAATGTGCAAAAAAAAAAAAACTCCACATCATCACATATCTAGGAGCATAAAAACATAATAATAATACGCCAGCCATAAAACAAATTAAAAAGACGATCTTAAATCACACCGTCCGCCTTACTGCAATGAATCGTTAAGAGGTGGGTGTATATTATAATGTATGCGTCATTGTACGTGGACTAAATGTGAAAATTACTATCTAAAATAAAAGTGTCTAGCAATTGATCAATGATAACCTGCAGTATTATCATTGTAGGAAATTGTTGTTAAACGCTTTCGGCGGTTATGCCCGACAAGTGAAAATCCGTGGATGAAGAGTGGAGAAAATTCTACGAGGAAAACACCCGAACACTATATATATAGGTATTATATAATATTATATATATGAATCAGCCAAAAATATCAGAGCCAGTACATAAATATATATATATATATATTATATATAGCTTCATCAATCTTAAGTACCTTAGCACATCGCGTAGCCATTATCAAAGTGCACATTTCCGGGAAATTTAACAACAGTTTTAAGGGTTAAAAACGGATATTCATTAACCTTACACCCTCCGTAATATTTTACACATTACCCGCACGTGCGTGCCTCGTCCACACGCACGTCTTGTATTGGATGGCGCTACTGAAACATCCTCGCAGATAAAATAGAAAATTATACCGTTCGAGGAGCTAATGATACACGCGACTCCCGAGGTACGAAAAACATTATATACATAACAACGGTATCAATATAATAACAACGACCTAGGTATAATATCCACCATGTACTCCGTATAGGTAACCTAGCTATATATAGTTGTTTTGTTATATATATTTAGTTATTTTCGTTCTACGTTATCTATCTGCCTTTAAAATGATCGATAAATTATTTTCCAAATAATTAATTTTATTACAATATTTAATTACAAATTATAATTATAATATTTTAACTTCCCTATTTAATACATATTTATTATACCGCATTACTCATTAGTCATTACTATAATTATTTGAATAATTTATTTTCTTAACTCAAAACGATTAAATATAT
>JAIUCT010008111.1:0-19300 GCA_021307375.1 Tetraneura akinire
AATAATACTAATAACAAATAAATTATTAATTTTGTATTATTAGAATAATTACAAAAATATTAAAATATTTATACATATTCCAATGTAGATATGTTTTATCATTGATCATTAATAAATTATTAGAGTTGTTATATCTTATATTATATAATATTATTAATATTGAATCAGAGCTGCAATGATGAATATAAATCGTTATATCTAAATATTTTCATATTACATTAATTTATATTATTTATTAAATGTAGGCAATATATAATTAATACGAAAGGTATTTAATTTACTTATATTAATGTACACTGTACATAATATATGAGCTTTGTTTAAAAATATTTTTGGAATGACAATGACACATAGTATTATAGTGGAACTTTTATTAATTATCAGTTATCGCCGTCGGGACCAGGAATCCAGGATAATAAAAACTTTATAATGAACATTATAAATATCACAACATTTACTAAATAATAATTTATTATATTTTTCTGTATTTTACGGATACATTTAGTTTTTTTCTTTCCTTTTGTGGTGTATGGTAATAATTCACTCACACTTCACTCTCTGCCTTTCTAGTTTTTCCGAATTATATGTACTCGGTTTTACGCACTTATGGGAATTGCACCCAAAATGCCAGTGATACCAACAAACTCCATTGACATCGTGTGACTTACGACTTCGTGAACGAGATCATGAACGATTTGATTAGGTCTACGCCTACTTGCAGAAAGAGTGTTGATCTCGGCGATATCTTTTCTCAATGCTGTAATTTCCTGATTCATCCCTAGTGCTAACTGTGAAAGCTTAAGATTAAACGTAGCTTCTAGAGTATTACTCACAGTTGATTCTGCGATCTGAGGTTGCATAGGACCAGATGCGTCTGCAATATTATCAGCGTGTACAGCGAGATTCACGAGTTTGCAGTCTTTGACAATCGCAAGCGTTACCTGAATATTTTTCAGTAGTCGGCATATCCACAGCGTTTTCAAAAGTTTTTCCAGAATGGTGGAGTCAGCTAGGCTTTGAAGATTACGTAAAAATTGCGATGGTTTTTTATCTCCAATTTCAACTCGTTCTAAAAGTTGGTGAGTTTTTTCTTCTTGGGACGTTTAACCAATTCTTGTTTAATTTTTACGTAACTGTTTTCCTATGGTGGTGCAATTATGATGACATAATGATGTCCTTTACTTCAACCGCATATTTGGGTGGTAGTTCGCCGACAACATACCCAAATTTGGTACAGTCAGATTTGATACCTGTGCTGAAAAACTTCCCTAGACCATGGCGACCAAAATTCAGGATCAGACGAAATGAACTCGTGAATTTTAACAGCGACTCTAGCTACTGACGATTCGTTGCTTTCCATCACGTCGAGGTCACCAATTTGTGGTGTATGGTAATAATTCACCCACAAAGTCACAAGTATAATTTTCAAAAGTACTATATCACAATATAGATATGTAATAACACAAATACAAAGAAAATATAATAATAGTGAGATGGAAGAAAGAGGAGGAGAGGGGAGGTCGTAAGAATGTTTAAAGTTAATTCATTATTAATAGATGTATGGAATGGGGGTATGATATGATTTGATTCGTTATGTGTTACTACCTTCCTTCCAATGTTAGAATGGTTTTGGGGTAGTAAGTTCGAAAGTCACCAAGATATATATGATTATACGAATATGAATGAATAATACATCAATACCAAATTAATTTAATTAATGTAATTATTAGTTACGTTACTTTATAAGTATATTTTTATTTGATGTTACTTTTATTTTTATTTAGCTAATTACAATTATATATTTTATTGTAAAATAAAGATCTAAATGTGTCTCGACTATTATTTAAAAGAAGAGTTTATTTTCGATATATAACATTTATTTTTATTCTTAATCGAGTTATATTATTTAGTTATATCTTAATACGTAAGCGTGTTAGTCGTGACTTCACGAATCAGAGGATTCATAAACCACAATGGCTATATAAAAAAATAATAATCACTACTTTATTAACTCCAGCGACGATAACTGAAAGTGTATTTGAACTCGTAGGTTGTATAGGAGAAATAAATAAAGCTGGTGAATTTGCTGATGAATGAATCTTGCATACGTCGAAACACCGTCAACAATTTCCGAAATAAATCCTCTTGAAAATATGTGGTGTGCGGCGGTGTTAGCAGCCGAGACTACGGACCAACACTGCTTGCTGGTAGGTGTCGTCGGGTCGTATTTATAATCTTTTGAGTTCGATCTACAGAAAGGCTTTTCTCACGATGCATTATATCGTGTTGATGAATAGCTTATGGTTTATGTTTATATAAAATGATAAAATATTGATTTTCCCACGAACTGATCAATTATGTTTAATTATTATTATTAATCTTCTAGTCGTCGACTGTGGTTTCTTTTTTTATTGCATTATAGAAATGCCTTGTCATATTGCAAGTCGCCGATTCCGGTGTCGCTTATTTATTTTAATAATATAAACAAATTTATTGTGGTATTATCTAAGTATACATGATCGCCGTGTTCGACGTTATGTATATGGGTTTCATAAAGAGTTGCCTATTCAGACTGTGACGGTGTTTCGATATAGGTACGTTGATTCTTTTATTAAATACAATGAAATTTGATTAAAAAGTTGATCGTTATTTAAACAATATTATCATCTTATTTTATATTAAAATTACAATTAAAAGAAAATGAATAAATGATGATATTTCATAATATCATTACAGATATTTACAAAATAATTGTGATGAAGAACGAATATCGTACACGTTACAATTATTATCTATACTCTGTTCCAAAAGAGAAGATACGAAGCGGTGACCAGTTTTCGTTCGGCGGCGCGCATTCCCCACCTACTCCGATAAATGCACGTATGCTCACCAGCGACCTCTGACACCCAGCTGCATCGTTAAAAACCATTATACGGCGCGCCGGGATTGTTGACATCTATGACACTTGGCGAATATACATATAACGTGTCACCTGATAACCGTGCAAGTGTACACGGCTATCGTGTGCCGCATTTTAATTACGGTGTATACATCGTCGGCAATGATCGGAAATGATCGGCCGTCATTCGATATGCGCAGAACCCGTGTCTTCTCTTTTGGAACGGACTATACAGCGGACCGTGTCGTCAAATATATGTCGCGTAGTGTATCACGTCGAGTGTCGCATTGTGCCACGAAGTATTCTCACGTATGATTGTCAAACAAACTGACTGACTCAATGGTCAGCAGCCCAGCCGGTATAAATAGGTTCGACATTTCCGAACATACTCGATTCTGCTTTAACGAGATAATAGTCGAATGTTCTAAATGCGTGTTTCCCCTATTGTGCGCGATCAATATTGTAAATACCTGGGTGGCTCGCAGTGTGTTGTTTTTTTGTTTACCGCGTCGCCACACTTTTTTTTTAGCATGCCGGATTATAATGAATGAATCTTAGAATTACTTTTTATGAAATCTTAAATACATTACATTAAAAATGAATAAAATTATCATTATTCATCTAGGATCAAACTTAAAAAATATAAAGGATGAAAAAATTGTCAATCGCTAATTAATGTCCATGTTTATCAATAATAATTTTAGATTCTGAGCGGAGCAAAGAATGTATTGGTTTCACAATGATGTGTGTCTTTTTTAGATTCTCAATGAAGCGAAGAATGTATTGGTTTTACAATGATGGTGTGTCTTTTATTTATTTTGTTTTTTTGTGTCTGAAGACACATTTACTACCCGAAAAAATGCTCCGATTTTCATGAATAGCATATGTTTCTGGTTGGAAAGTGGATTTAATTTGTACTTTATTTAGGCCATTTTTCGAATTTCTCAAAATTGACTATTTGCCATAGAAAAATCGACAAAAAAATGACGAAAAACAACATTTTACACGAAAATTACGTCGACTTCGATTTTAAATAATAATTTCATTTTATTTTTATTTTTATTTCAAGTAATATAATATATACAAATATATATGTAATATAAAGTTTGATTTTATAATACGTATAATATAATAAATATATTGTAATAGCAGATTTAAAAAATATTTAATGAAGCGCTTGGTATATTTATATATACGATATACCTATATATTTATATACATGGCATGTGTGTTATGAAATATTACCTAACCTATAAATTATTATCCTTTCAGAAATTTATGGTAAGCATATTGAATTAAATTTAAATCAATCTTCTTAATTAAACTTAAAGAATGTGATAATATGAGACAATTGAATAAATATTTAAAGACATTGTATTATTGTATTTCATACCGTCAATATAGAAAATTATAATCAGGGATTGAATTTTATAGCACATAAAATTATATAAATAGGCGGTATAATATTCCCTTATTCATCACGAAATATGTGCTTAAAATATGCATTAAAAATTTGTAAATACGCAAAAAAAAAAAAAATGTTATTAAATAATTATACTCGAATATACATTAAAATTTTAAATATATAATGGTTTTATAACAATATAACATATAGATACACAATTTTTGAATAAAATAAGAAAATAATAATATTTTTAATTTTTTATAATATTTTATGTCAATACACACGGTAGGCCAAGGCTACGCTATTAACAACTGATCGACCAAACGTGTCGACTATCAACTATATCAGAAATCAGAAAATTAAATATAGTAGATGAGAAATAACTATAAAAATCCAATTAGTTTTTGTCATATTATGTTATAACGACAAATACCACGCAGTAAATCCCGTAATCTGTTTCCTAATTTATACGTTTCTGAACACAATAAAATTATAAATGTGCCACAAATCCACAATAGTTCCATAATAATTTAAAAAATGATAATTAAAAAAAATTAATAAAGTTTGATAAATAAACAAGTAAATAAGCTGATACTCCTGCCGCACAAGATACAGGTGTGCGAATCATAGCGTTTAATTTTAATTAGAATTTGAATGCAATTCGAACCATTGCATTCGAAAAAACGATTCTGAGCGAAGTTCAGTCAAATTATAATTTTCGTTTGAACTAAAAATATCAACTTAAAGCAGCTATAAAAAAAAATTGAAATTAGGGATTTTTCTAATATTTTAGTATGATGGTAAGTAATATGTAAGTATACTTCAGTAAAATTTTCAGACCCTAACACAGAAAATTGACAATTTTATCAAACATTATATACGTAAAAACGTGAATTTTATGAAATATTCAAAGTCCTATAATTTGTAGAAAAATTAATGTAACGATTCCAAAATTTTACCACATATATATTGTAGCTGTAATTGACCGAGTTATCGTGAAATATAGAAATTGAATTCGTCAAAATTTCATTTTTCGTGAAAAATGCCGTTTTTTCGTCGTTTTTTCTACCGCTTAGAGTCAATTTTTAGAAATTCGAAAAATGACTGAAATAAAGTACCAACTACATCCACTCTTCTACCGGAAACATACCCTATTCGTGAAAATCGGAGCATTATTTCGGGTCGTAATTTTGTACACAGACATAAAAAAAAGAAAAAACAAAAAAAAAAACACACATCATTGTAAAACCAATACATTCTTCGCTTCGCTCAGAATCTAAAACGATAATATATAATGGCATTTAATATTTTATTTTATTTTATTTTATTTTCTGTAACTTCAATTAAAACATTATTGTTACTATCGTATTATTTTATTTCTAAACTAACATAAGTTCAATTATAGTAATGTAATTAATTAAAATATTAATTTTTATTCTTAAATTATGGTATAATATTATAATTACGTTTATACGTATTATTGTTATATAATATCAATAAATTAATGAATTATAATCATGTGATTAACAGATGATTCATATATTATTGAAAGGAGTATTTTATTATAAAAATGATTAATTTATATGAAAATAATATAAATATATGAAGTGTTATTGTCATAGAACTACTTCTAGGACTATAAATAGTATAAGAGATATACTACATAATTTAAATTTAAATTATATACTACATAATTGAAATATTAATAAATAATATTTTTTTAGTTTTCTCATATATGATTGTATATAATAATTTCATTTTTAGACGTCAAAAATAATTTTTCTGATACCGAGTTTTTTGTTACACATATCATATGTAATTGTAAGTAAAACAAATCTAAATTTATATTACTAATGTAATTCAATAAGTAATGTAAAGTAAACTGAAAATTGTATTTTTATTGATAAAAACTTTGTCTAATATATTATTTTAAAGATGGCGAGGAATTTTATTGTTCTTCAAATCAGTGGCGTATTTACGGCGGGATCAAGGGGATTGTTCTCTTATAGGCTGTAAAATATGTAAATAATTATAGCCATCATAAAATCATATTTAATACTATTTTAGATTCTGAGCATCTGAGCGAAGAGGAGAATGTATTCGTTTTACAATGTTGTGATTATTTTTTTATGTAACTCGAAATAATGCTCTGATATTTACGCATAGGATAGGTTTCCAGTAGCAAATTAAATGTTGTTGGTACTTTATTTAGGTCATTTTTTGAATTTCTTAAAATTGACCCTATGTAATAGATTAAACGAAGAAAAAACCGCCATTTTTCATGAAAACTGAATTTTTGACGAATTCGATTTCAATATTTCACGATAACTCAAATAATTTTATTGGTTATTCACATACGAATTATATAGGTATATGTGGTAATATTTTGGAACCGTTACGTTAATTTTACTACAAAATATAGGACTTAGAATATTTCGTAAAATTTTTGTCTTTATATATATAATGTTTGATAAAATTAGGAATTTTTGGCATTAAGGTCTGAAAATTTTACTGAAGTATGTTTACATATCACTTAACATCATATCAAAATATTAGAAATATCCCAAGTCACAATTTTTTTTATAGCTGTTTAAAGTTGATATTTTTAGTTTAAACGGAAATTTTCCAATCTATACGAATATTCTTCTTATTATTTCTTAATACTTTTACAAACTTTTCAAAACCCGATGGATTAAAACAGTAGAAGAAATTGATGTTAAACACTCTAGCAGAAAAGCTCAGGAAAATCGACCCCAACTGCAAACGGAAAAAATATAATATCCAAATTAAGCCAAATACATTTGCTAATCGAATAATTGAACTCTCTAGAGCAAAAATTGATAGCAAATATAGAGCAGAAGTCAAAGCTGAACTACGAAAAAACAAGCACCATGCTGAACAAAAATCTATCTTTGCGAGGAATTTTACTGCGAAATAACAAATGCAATCAAGTCCTTGAAATCTGGAAAAGCTTTGATGAAATCTACCCAGAATTCTTGAAACATAGTGGACCTAAAGTCAGAATATGGCTGTCAAAATTCTACTCAGACATTATAGACAACAACAAACTCCCAAGGTATTTCAAGAAAATTAAAATTTTAGCTATTCTTAAGCCAGGAAAACCTAGTAATGATGTACAAAGCTACCGGCCAATTGCTTTGCTCAGCATCAGTTATAAACTCCTTGAACGTCTTGTCTACAATCGCATCTCAGACCCAATAAACTCTATCATCCCCATAGAACAGGCGGGTTTCAGAACAGCAAGAAACTGCTGCGATCAGGTCCTTGCATTAACCACCCGAATTGAAAATGGCTTTGAAAAACAGCTTAAAACTGCGACAGCATTCATTGACCTGACGTCCGCTTATGACACTGTATGGCGTGAAGGATTGATCACTAAATTTCTACGAATTATACCATGCCAAACTCTAGGTAATTTATTAAACAATATGCTAAGCAACAGATTATTCAAAGTGATCATTGGCGATACTGAAAGCAAACAAAAAACATTGAATAATGGACTCCCACAAGGCTCAGTACTGGCCCCCTATTATTTAACCTATACACTTACGACACACTACCCACAGACTGCGGTAAATAAATATACGCTGATGATATAGCCTTGGTAGCTCAAGCAAAAACATTTGACCTATGTGAGACATCTCTCAACAAAGACCTAAACTCACTAAACCACTACTTTAAACGCTGGAGATTAAAGCCAAATCCAGTAAAAACAGAGGTAACCCTATTTCACCTTAATAACAAAATAGCCAATCACAAAATCAATATCAATTTTGATGGACAGATGATTAAAAATACCAGACACCCCAAATATCTCGGTGTAACCCAGGATAGAGCCCTTACCTACAAGGAACACCTGTCAAATACTGCAGCAAAACTGAAAACAAGGAACAATATCATTCAAAAACTTGCAAACTCCGAATGGGGGGCAGATACTAATACCCTCAGAATATCAACAATAGCACTTACACTTTTGGTTGCTGACTATTGCTCACCAGTTTGGCTACACTAAAATCTAGGAAACCCACATGGAGGCTTGCCCAAAAACTAATATCAGAAAAATTCAATATAAACACAGAATGGAATAATGAGCAATCCTGACAAAATCTACCTAATTAATAACCCAACGGTAGGAGTTCCGGGCACTGCCCTCCTGAGAAGGGAATGGGTAGCATTAAATAGATTCCGAACGGGCCACGGAAAAACGTATGCTTCATAAATGGGGACTTAGGCAAACATCAGGATGTGACTGCGGCTATAAAAAGCAAACTGCTATCCACATTACTGATGACTGTAATACTCGATGACTACAAGGAGGAATGCAAGAGCTACATAGGGCCACAACAGATGCAGTACAATGGTTGAACTCCCTGGACATACAAATTTAATAGAAGACCCACGCATATAACACATCCGTTATTAGTCAACATATTACATATCTAATTTATTATCATTTGGTCAAGTTTTATATATTTATTTATATTATTATCTTTCTTCATTTTATATTTATACCTATTTTATACTATGTTGCCTATGTTAAACTGTGAATTGAATGTGATATTTACTTAAGCTATATGAAATAATAATAATATTTTTACAATAAATATTAATAGAAAAGCTAAAAAATTTGGAAAATTTTTAAAAATTTTTTTGAAGCATACTGACATATGTCTTAACGAATTTATAAAATATTAGGAAAATCTCAATACTCAATTTTATTTTATAGGTGTTTAAATTTGAAATTTCAATAAGATTATTTTTATTGAACGTAGAGACTGATAGATGTAAAAAAATTAATCGATACATATGTTATCTGATGAACTCCGCTCAGAATCGTTTTTCGAATGTAATGATTATAATCATATTTATTAATTAATTATTATAATTAATATTTAAATATTAGTATTTTTTAATTATTATAATTTTGTTATTCTTATTTATTAAATTTATAATTTTTTGATTAATATATAAAACTTTGGACCCCTCTAGAATTTTGTTCAAAATACACCACTGCACCTATATACTCGTATAATTAAACCGTGTAATACAGTTAATATATTATTATATACTTATAATAATAATAAATTATTAAAACGTTTTTCAAAATACAAAATATCCAATTTTCATATTTTAAATATTCATTCATAATCTGTTTTTATTATATAAATCTTATTATTTACCTGTATAGATATAATTATAGTCATATGGCAATATCAGCAGTGAAAAATATGATGGAATAGTAGATTAGTGGTAGCTAAGATGGAATGCGTAAATAGATGTGTGGAGTAACTATAGTGAGGATAGGATAAAAACTGTATATAAAAAGAGAAATATGGAAGTTTCATCAATTTTTAGGAAAATGAGAGAGAATAGTTTGAGATGATTTACATTTCAGGTATGGTATGAGTAGACAAATTCAGAAGCACTAAACAGCTATAGTTATTAATTTATTATGAGATTGAGTGTAGAGACTAATTTATATGAAGGACAAAAAAGACCTTTCAAGGTAGAGATGGATATAAGTAATAAAGTGTTATATTAGAGATGATGATGATGATATATATATTTATGGAGATGTAGGAATGTAGAATTAATGTGGTCGACTACATATAATAAATATATAATACAAAGGCGAATGCAAAGAAGCAAAATAAAAATTAAAAATATATTTTGTTTAATTTACTTTAATTATATGTTACAGTATGTGTGAATTTTATAATAATATAATATCAATATTTGAATATACCTGTAATTATATTTAATTAAATTTAAATTGTATTGGTAGAAAAGTTTTACATGTAATTATCATTTGTCGTAAGACATCTCGGAATCGTCGCTTAGTACCGTAAATCGAAAATATCCTCTGATTTGTTATGAAAAATTACCCCGTATAAGTCATATTATTAAACATTTTTATACCATACTTGCTTTAAAATTATTTACAGTAACACTAATGTATATCCTAAACTTATTATTGTACAAACTACCATTGTGTTAATATTGTAATATATTATAGGCTTGTTACCTGCCTCAGAAATTAAACGTAGTGAAAATGTACCAAAAAGTAAGAATGTTAGAGGAGAATCTTCTCAATATCAAGGTGAAAGCAGTAAAAGACATCGGGGAACATAAATATAAATGAAAGTTAATTATATTTTATATGCAATGGAATATGGTGAATAATTGCTCTAATCTTAAAAATAAATAATTAATTAAATAATAATATTACTTATTTTCTCAAAAACTTCTAATTAATTTTAGTATCCAAATTTTACCTTTAATGTGTAATGTGTATATTTAAATTGCATAATATATAGATTAAATTTATTGATGTTTTATTCATATTTTGTATTTTTCCATTTTGCGAAATGAAACTTTATTTTATACACATTAAGTAATTAATGTGCTAACTGGATAACGTTTCATGAAATATATATTTAATCTTTAATATAATAATAAAAATGATTTGTTAATATAATTAACTTCATAATGTTTTCCGAATTTAAGATATAAATAAATAAATGTAATGCATTTTAAGAAATATAAATATTATAGTATTATTGTTTATTATTGTCATTAAACAATAAACCGAAATATTAATTTACAAGGAAATACATTTGCCTTATAGATTTTTGAGACTAAATATCATTTTATATATTATAAAAATAGAAAAAAAATTAAAAGTAAATGATTATAAGTGTTAGGGTAATTTAAACAGTGTAATAATAGAATTTTAAAATATGGACTGACCGATGATCGATTCCAAATAGTTTTTATACTGAATGCAAATCAATTTTCAAAATTTTTATCGCTTCATAACATCCATGAATCCATGATGGAAGAAAAAAATATAGTTTTGGGTGCAAAATCGATCGGCATCTAATGGTCTTAATTATAGTAATGTATAAACAAAGTACAAACATGCCGTATTACTAAGAAAATTTAAAAAATGTTAAATATACGTTAAAAATTACATAAAATATTAATATATGGATAGTTTAACGAAATAATTTTTCATGAAAATTATATTTCTGTAATAGGCTTATCCGATTAATTCCTTTTCAAAATACAACTCATTCTAAAAATGTACTTAATATTTATATAGTATTTATACTAATATACTAATAATATTATTGTTTGTTAAAATTTTACTAATTTGTACGCAGTATGTTACTTCTATACGTTTTACAGTCACCAGTTTACCTAGGTTATAATTTTGGACTTTATGAATATAGAAGTGACAAGTACTTCGTGGTTATATTACAAATTTATAAAACACTATAAAAATAAAACGGCTTATCAAAGTTATCAATAATAAAATTGTCATTCAAGAGTCAATTATAACATGGGAGTCTAGTGATGTGCAAATTCCCGGGAATTTTCCCGGAATATTCCCAAAGCTGGGAATTTTCCGGGAATATTATAATTTTTATTAATATTATCCATTTTTTAATATTTAATTAAATTATTTATTCAAAATATTTCGAAATATTCTTGGGCTTAAGGCATAAGGCATAACCATAACTATTATACGTATACCTAAGATGAGTATGGAACTATGGACTATTAATAATTTATAAAATATTAGATAGATACAAATCTAATACTTACTCGTAATAATATAACTACTTATTATTTACTATTCAGTATAAAAATTGTACAAAAACAATGTTTTATTTTCTAGGTAATGATCATCTAATTAAATTTAAAAGTTTATTTTTAATAATTCTATTCGATTGGAATATAAGTTGGGCATTTGAACAAAAAAAAAAAAAAAAAGAAAAAAGAAAAAAAGAATGCCATGCTAAGAACAAAAATATGTAATGTTATAAGAACAATTAAAATTCAATTTGTACTATTAATAATTATATAATTACCAAAAAAATAATAACTTTTTTTAAGCTTTTAAATAATAATATACAGTCATATTAAATTTGCAATTTTATTTTAATTTTATTATTATTTATTTTTATTAAAGGAATATTCCCTGTTCCCGGGAACATTCCCCGAGAAATATTTCCGGTGGCACATCACTACATGGGACGCATTTGCGTCATTTGGTATAGTGTATAGTGGGAGGGAGGTTACAGCCCCTCAACATATTTGATTCTCCTATATATTAACTAATAACCTAAAATATTACTTCCAAATGTTTTACCATATTGATGTTACTGAAATTAAACTAAACCTTCGCTCAAGCTTAGCCGTAGCCCGTATAGGTACGCATTAAAAATATAAATTACCTTCATATACGGGTTCACAAAAACGTGGCTCTATGGGAGACGCGTGTGGTGTAGTCGGTGAAATATTCTCGAACGTTATCTCAGTGTTGGGCACCGTAGTCAGGCATCGATAGCTGGATGGGTGACCGCCGTTTTTTTTTTTCGTTTTTTTTTCTTACTATGTCTGAATCATCATATTAAAATATTAAAAAATCCATGGTAACATTTTTTTTTATAGCTGTTTAAAATTAATATTTATATTTTTTTGTTTTTATAACTGAAGACACTTGTACTACCCGAAATAATGGTCCGATTTTCACAAATAGCATATGTTTCCGGTAGGAAAGTGGATGTTCTTGGTACTTTATTTAGGTCATTTTTCGAATTTTTCAAAATTGATCCTGTACGTTAGAAAAAACGATGAAAAAATGACGAAAAAACGGCAATCTATTAATCAATACCTACATTATGTGACTGAACTTCGTTCAGAATCGTTTTTTCGAATGCAATGGTTTAACATTGCATTTAAATTATAATTATAATCAAATACTATGATATGCACACCTATATCCCTGCGGCAGGAGTATCAGTTCTTTTTTTTTTTTTTGTTTGTTTTTAAATATGAAGTCACTTTTACCACCCGAATTATCTGATTATCACGAATAGCATATGATTTCTGCAGGAAAGTGAATTTAGTGCTCTTTAATTGGGTCATTTTTCGTATTTTTTAAAATTGACCATAAACGGTAGAAAAATCGACGAAAAGAATGACAAAAAACGGCAAACTGAAATTTCGACAAATTAGATTTTGATATTTCACGATAACACAGGCAATTTTTAGTAAGAGACCTATAAAATAATATAAATATTAATAATAAATATAAATTTATATATATATATATTCATTACATTTAAAAATACTTAAAGACAAATTAATCATTCAATAATTATTCTATACATTTTTAAAATGTCTAATAGGAAAATAGATAATGACATTTTACGAATTTAATCATATTTATTTGAAGTAGGTAACACAAGAAGAAATTGTCCGACTAAAATAATCAACTTCAGGAAACAAATAATATTACATTCAGGTAAATCGCATGTTTTCGCGAATAACTCATAAAATTTCTACATTACTGAATTAATTGAAACTAAATTTCTATAAAAACCACAAAATTCATTATACAATTTTTAATGACAAATAATTTAGAACTTTTGTCAACCTGGCAACTTTTTTTGAAAATGATCAAAACACGTTGGGCAAATCGGGTATAGATAAACATAGTCATTTTATAAAGTATAAATATCGAAACTACTTTTTTTTTCTAATAATTTCAAATAATTATATATGTATAGCGTATAGGTACCGGTAAATGTATTATTTTATATAATAGTCAGTAATAGTATACATCTGGTCATCTGAAGATTCCTCAATTTTATAATATTTTATTAAGTATTAATAATATAAAAATCAATTAATTAAATAAAAAAACATTCGTAAATTAAAAAAAATTAAAATATAAATCATTATTAAATTTATTCGTCTATCGTGATATAACGAAATAACAGATAATTTAAGTATAAATAAATTTCTTTAAATAATAAGAATATAATTATGTCATGTGTATATACATACGAGTATTCTAATAATATTTAAATTTAAAATTAAATGCAATTTCAGGCAACTATATACATTAAATTATATAATAAATTCCATATGGGTATTTTTATATGACAAACAAGTAAACAAATAAAATATTTTTCCTAAAATTATATATAAGTTATAATCGTGCATTTAATGATTTATGTTATAATTTGTTTCTTCTATTTATGTCGACGTAACACACGTCTAACACATTTATTCATTAATTATTATATTACATTATATAATTAATAATTGTTATAATTTCATAAAGAAAAGAATACATTTTGGGAAATTTAAATTGTATTTAATACTATAATAATCATTGTATAATAAATTAATTTAATTATATGAATACACATTTTATCTTATACAACCCTTTAGATGAGTGAAAAATTATATATCTAGATAAGATAAAAGAGAAAAAAAAATGTATTTAGATATATCTGAACAAAGTTAATTTATTAAACTTTTTATATTATAATTTTGAGATCATTGATTTTATTGTGTTTCTTAAATAAAACTGCATTATAGATAAATATATATGGTAAGTGTGTGGGTAAAGTAAAATACAAGAACACTAAACCAATATAATAATTTAAACTGTATATTGTAATATAACAAAATGACAAATTAAACTAGAGACGTCGCGGTAAGGTACAGACTCGGTACTGACTAACTCGGTCTGGTTGTGGCGCTTTATATAGGCCGTAGAATGTTCTCGGGGTAGCGAGAGACGGCGCACGAACATTCTAGAACGCTCCACCCGACGCGCGGCAATTATAGCTACCTGCCGCGCGGCGCGAGCATCCCAGAATGTTCCCGGCGCTCGCCACATCACCCCCCTGGGAAGTGTGTCGCTATGCTTGAAAAAAAATTGGTAAACCGGACACGTCGTCCTGATCGAGTTGTTACCGTAGGTCTGTTCGTGGAAGACGCATCATCAATGGAAGAGTTGGGAAATTCTTCTTCGGCTGTTATTTTTGGAAAGCGTTGAGTTAATTTGGACGGGTTTGTGATGAAGTAAGCCGGTTTAAGGCGGTCAATAGACACGGTCGTCTTCTTGTCTTTAACCAAAATATCAAAAGTCTTGTCACTACGAGTAAGAACAGGATGAGGTCCAGTGTAAGGTGGTTGTAGAGAGGTTCGAACCAAATCGGTGCGTAGCATGACATGAGTGCATGTTGCTAGATCCTGATGAACAAAAATGCGACTTCTTGAGTGACGTGATGCTGGAACGGGACGAAGTTTGGAAATAACGTTCCGGAGATTCACCACAAAATCTGAAGGTTCAGGAGAGATTGAGCAAGGAGATAAAAACTCACCAGGGACTCGCAATGTCTCTCCGTACACTAGTTCTGCGACTGATGATTTGAGATCAGCCTTCCAGGCAGTGCGTAGACCAAGGAGCACTAAAGGTAGAGCGTATGACCAGGAAGAGTCTTCATGGCACATAATGGCAGCTTTAAGAGAGCGGTGCCAACGTTCAACAAGACCGTTTGACTGTGGGTGATAACTAGTTGTTCTAGACAAGGAAATACCGAATAGTTTGGCTAGTGACTGGAAAAGCTGAGATTCAAATTGTCGTCCTCTGTCCGTAGTAATTTGTAATGGAACGCCAAAGCGCGCAATCCAGGAGAAAACGAGTGCTTTAGCAACAGTTTCAGCAGTTATGTCTTGCAAAGGTGTAGCTTCTGGCCATCTGGTGTACCGATCTATTGCAGTTAAACAGTATCTGAATCCATTCGAGTAGGGAAGAGGACCGATTAAGTCGATGTGTACATGTGCGAAACGGACTGGTGGAACAGTAAAATTACCAAGTGGCGCAGAAATGTGTTTAGAGACTTGCTTCGCTGACATTGAAGACAGGAACGAGACCAATTTCGACAGTCTTTGTTCATTAATGGCCAAACAAAACGTTGGGAAACTAAACGTCTTGAAGTATTTGCTCCAGGATGACTGAGGCCGTGAATATTATCAAAGACTTGACGTCTGAAGTTAGGCGTCAAGTACGGGCGAGGATTATCACTGCTTGTATCACAATAAAGAGATTCATCGTATCCAGGAATAGGGACTTTAACAAGGCGGATAACTGAACCGTGATCTAGAAGGTTTCGGAGTTCCGGGTCAGTTTCTTGGCTACGTGCCAGAGCTGAAAAGTTAATTGGTGTTGAAACTGATTCAATGCGTGACAGTGAGTCAGCGACTATGTTGTCCTTTCCAGAAACGTGCCTTATGTCAGTTGTAAACTGGGAAATAAAGTCTAAATGGCGAAATTGACGCGGTGAACATTTGTCGTTTTTCTGAGCAAAAGCAAACGTGAGAGGTTTATGATCCGTAAATATAGTAAAATGACGGGCTTCAAGCATGGGTCGGAAATACTTGATAGCTTCATAGATAGCATAAAGTTCACGGTCATAAGTACTCCATTTATGTTGGGAAGGATTTAACTTCTTCGAAAAGAAAGCTAAAGGCTCCCAAGATTGCTGAGATTGCTGTTGGAGAGACGCACCAATTGCATACTGGCTAGCATCGACGAAAAGTGCTAAGGATACTGAAGTATTTGGATGCGCCAGGAGTGTAGCATTGGAAAGTGCTGTCTTGCAATCGTTGAAAGCTGATATTAATTGCGATGTCCATTGAACAGGAGTTGAGCCTTTCACCTTTGGGCCCGCTAGGATGGCATTAAGAGGTGATTGAATATCAGCGGCATGTGGCAGGTGTCGTCGATAGAAATTGAGCATTCCTAAAAACTGACGAAGTTGTCGGACTGTAGAAGGCTGAGGAAAAGTCTGAATAGCTTTGACTTTATCTGAAGTCGGACGACATCCAGAAGAAGTGACTACGTATCCGAGAAAAATGACTTCGGACACACCTAGCACACATTTGCTCTGGTTAACGACAATTCCGTAGTCAGAGAAACGCTGAAAAACTGTCCTCAGGTGTTCTTGGTGATCGTTTTCATCACGAGAAAACACCAAGATGTCATCTAAGTAACCGAAACAAAATGGTAGATCGCGAAGAACGTTGTCAATAAAACGTTGCCAGGTTTGGGCTGCGTTTCGAAGGCCAAAAGTCATGAAATTGAACTCGAATAAACCAAATGGGGTTGTGATTGCGGTCTTTGGAATATCATCAGGAGCGACTGGAATCTGGGTAAACGCTTTTGCACAATCAATGACACTGAAAATGGTACAACCATGAAGAGCGTACGAAAAATCGAGAAGATGACGTACTGGGTACCGGTCAGGAATAGTTCGCGCGTTGAGAGCCCTATAGTCACCACAAGGGCGCCAACTATTTTCCTTTTTAGGCACGAGATGGAGTGGAGAAGCCCAGGGACTCTCTGACCGACGTGCAATATCATCACGAACCATCGCTTCAAACTCAGATCGGGCGATTTTCAGACGATCTGGGGCGAGACGGCGAGCACGGCAGTGGACTGGTTGGCCAGGGGTGGTTCTGATATGATGCAGCGTAGCATGGCGAACATCTCGAATAACTCCCGGTGGACGAATGATGTCCGGGAATTTAGTAAAGATATCATTGTATCGTAAGTTACCACAAATGACCTTGACATGAGGAACAGAAGAATTGACAAAGGTACCTCGAGTAGTCAGTGTCGTGACATTGTCGATGAGACGTTTGTGTTGAATGTCGACCAGGAGATTGTAGTAAGACAAGAAGTCTACTCCGATAATTGGATGTGTAACATCGGCAACCACAAAACGCCATGAAAAATCCCTTCGGAGGCCTAGGTCGAGATGGAGCTGGGTCCAACCATAGGTAGGAATAATAGATCCGTTTGCAGCGTATAGCTCATAAGTAGTGCGTTGTCGAGGCCCTTGCAAAGAAGTGCGTGGGACAACACATAAATCGGAACCGGTATCTATTAAAAATTGAAGCTTACTTTTACGGTCGGAAACTTGGAGGCGGCTGGGTGGTTGCGGACAGACGCTAGCCGCCATTAGGCGCTGCCCTGTGCGTTTTCCGAAACGAAAGAGCACGGGGTTGTGCATCTTTTGGCATGTTCCCTGTATCGGCGGTGATACCAACAAACAGATTCGGTGGACATATTTCGACGACGAGGACTAGGTGAACGGGTACGCATGTTAGAACGTTTCATATTCAGAGACGAACGACCAGTTGCTGTAAGGGCTGCTATCTGATGTGTGAGTTTATCAATACGAGCTGTGAGACTGGTCATCTCATTAGACGGTGAAGTAAGAGCCACGTGAGCCTGCGGTGTTACCTCGTTTACCGTATCGGCGAGTTTTGCTACGTCATCAAGAGGAGCGTTCCTTTGGGTAGCTATAACAGCTTGAATATGGGGAGGTAAACGATTTGACCACAAAGTACGCAAGAAATCCTGTGGAATTGAGGAACCACCAAGATTTGCGAGATGACGCAAAAATTGGGATGGCTTCCTGTCACCGATTTCTTCGTGTGTTAAAAGCTGGCGGACACGTTGCTCTTGTGAAGAAGTTAGGCGTTCGATTAATTCAGTTTTCAGTTTATCAAACTTACCGGTTTCCGGTGGATTGGAAACTATGTCTTTCACTTCTTTAATAACAGGACCGTCGAGTTGTGAAATAGCGTAATAATATTTGGTGGAGTCTTGAGTAATGTTAGCTAAAGCGAATTGAGCTTCAAGCTGTGCAAACCATACCGCGGGATCTTCAGGCCAAAATGGTGGAATTTTGATTCCAACGCGAGAGATGTGCGGAACGTCATTAACAGGTGCGTTTTCCATTGTCGAGGTCACCACTATGGTAAGTGTGTGGGTAAAGTAAAATACAAGAACACTAAACCAATATAATAATTTAAACTGTATATTGTAATATAACAAAATGACAAATGAAACTAGAGACGTCGCGGTAAGGTACAGACTCGGTACTAACTAACTCGGTCTGGTTGTGGCGCTTTATATAGGCCGTAGAATGTTCTCGGGGTAGCGAGAGACGGCGCACGAACATTCTAGAACGCTCCACCCGACGCGCGGCAATTATAGCTACCTGCCGCGCGGCGCGAGCATCCCAGAATGTTCCCGGCGCTCGCCACATATATAACCAAATTCAATGAAATATAACAATATAAAAGATAAAATA
>JAIUCT010008120.1:0-13407 GCA_021307375.1 Tetraneura akinire
AATTTTATATAGGTTATTATTAAAATATAATAATTAAATAGAAATTAATTTAAAATGTAATTAGAAGTGTATTATAATCAAATTTATAAAAAAGAAATATAAAAAAATATCTTATACAACTATTTAATGTTTTGTTAGATTAATGTTATTAAATTTAATAACCGAAAGGCAAAGAAATTATAATATTTAAATAAACCAAAATATTTTAACCGAATATAAATATTAATTTTAATACAGCTTTGTTTGTGTTATATTATTTAATTTTATTATATAAAACCATTATCGATTTTGGTTTTTAAAATTTGTATATAACACTTTATTTATAATTATTATTATAATATTATAAAATTATATGAATTCAAATCATTTAAATCCTATTAGTTCCTCTTTTGCATTCATTGAAATTAAAAATAATATATGTTCGTCAAATAATTTTATGTTTTATTCAATACATGATTTATAGTTTAAGATATTTAAACATATAGATTATAAATTATATAATTTACAGATGTCAATGTTCTCATTGTAATCTTTTATTTGAATGCTTTTGTTCACGTAATAATGTATAATTATTATTTTCTATCAATACTTGGACCTAGCATGGAAAAATATTTATGGTGGAAGAAATACTTGACACTCTTACAAATTGTAAATATAAAATAATATATAATTTATAAATGTTTTAATAAATAATCATGAGTTTAAAAAATAATTATATTTTTTAGATTCAATTCATAATCAGCATATCTTACTGGATTGGTCTGGTAATATTCAATTGTACTTATCCTAAACTATTTGTTTACTATATGTTAGCTAATATATCTCTATTCCTTTATTTATTTTTAAAATTCTACAAAAATAAATATGAAGTAAAAAACAAAACTCAATGAATACAATTGATCTTATGCCTGTATGCATAATCGTTTAAGTATTGCTTTAAAGATAAAACCATTATTTAAGTGTCTCCTTGAAACAGTTCTGTAAAAATGATTTGCACAGTTAGGTACTTAAGGTTGTATAGTTGCTTAAGAGTTCCTTTAATTTAAGTGGTGGATAAACCACTTTATGTAGGTTCGTAAACATCAATTATATTTATAATTGAACCATATAATTTACTTGTTTTGATATAAAACTATTTAGGTATAAACTTCTAATAAAACGATTGTACGATAATATTGGGATTTTCGACTATGAAAAGTTAAAATACATACTATTACAAAATAACTAATCATTTTTATTATAAATATTATATTGATTGTCTTTTTGTTCTGCTAGAGAAATTGTATTAATCGCTCGTGTATTGTCATAATAGAATTTATACTCCACGTTTAATTGATTCACTGAGATTTAGATAGTAGGTAGGTAATACCGAAAAAGTTATTGATGAATTGATTAATAAAAAAATAAAACTACAATTTATAATATAATTTTTATTAGATTTTGATTTATAATTATATATATATATATATATATATATATATATATATCAATATTATAATTATAGAGCTTATGTAATAAAAAAAACTACTAAGAAATGATGAAACAACGGTATTTTTCAAGGAATTTGAAATTTTGACGAAATCGATTACAATATATTAATAACTAGTAACTTCGGACTACTTAAGTCTTAAATTTTAACTGTGCAATAAAACTTACCGGGTATGTCAAGTAGATCTATTGAGCCTTGTATCTAGGTGAGTAGATGACACTTAAGCCATGTTATGTGACACTTACCGTAATGACTATGTATACGGGCCTAAGTCATTTAATTTTTACATGTGTATACAAATATTATAATAGTTATTTTAATATATTATTAAATCATGATAATATGTCTTATATTTTTAATACTTTAATACAATAATATACCTAACCATAGTAAATTAATAAATTGTATTATTAATATTGTAATTGACCTCAATGAAAAATATAATATTAAAAGAGGACAAATTTAGTTCTTGGAATTTTATAGCCAATAAACTACGATATAAAATTATTAAATCTATATATGTACAAAAATTTAAAAATGTAATAGTTTTGTTATTTGTTAAGTCTGAATATTATAACACTGTCGTAAGTCTATAATAATTTTATATAATTTAAATTTGTAACAAAATATATTGTAATATATTATAATTTAAAATATGATTTTTTTAATGCTAATATTTATAAATATTTAAGAAAATTTACATAACCTAACCTCAGGAGGATGAAATATTGAAGGAGATTTTTTCCTTCATCTCTAGGTACATATGTGAACACCCAACCAAATTTTTCATGTTTTTAACTTTAAAATTGCCTGAGTTATCGTGTATTAATTAAATTGAATTCGACGAAATTTTATTTTTCTTGAAAAATGCGTTTTTTCAATGTTTCTATTGAAATTCGAATAATGACTATTATAAAATACCAACTACATGCAGTTGCGTATTTAGGCGGGGTCGAGAGGGGGCAATCGCCCTGGGCATCAAATTTTAAAGGGAATCAATTTTTAATTTGAAAAAGCAGTGGCGGTTTTGGTGGTGAGGCAAGTGAGGCAGCGCTTCATTTAAAATATTGTAGTAATTAATACTCAAAATTTTTACTTTTTGGCTCACCAAAAGCACATATTTCATTAGTAATTTTTAACTTATTTATGATTTAATCTGGAAAAAAAAATCTCCTTTACGAAGTATAATATGAATAGTTTTCATACAATATTATGATACCAATAGGCAATAATGAATTTACCTCTGCGTAAATAAATGTGGTCAGCCCGTATCCCCGGCTGTCAAGATCAAGACCTGTATATAATATAGTTGTAGCATAGCCCTGACACTCCCTAATAAAGCAATGTAATTTCAAAAAATATAAACAAACCAAAATCGACCTGACGGCAGATTAACCACTAAACAAGAAAAAAATATCTTTTAAAGAAAATATGCAACACTGTATATAATAATCTTTTATCTTAACACTAAAATTGTATTTGTCTTTATTTACATTTATTTTTAAATAAGTGTTATAGAAAAAAAATACTGCTACAGATAATTCATGGTAGTAACTAATAGCACAGATTATATTATATAGTTTTTATTTTTTAATTTAGAGTAAGTAAAAAAACATTTGGTTTTGTGCATGAGAATTAAGAGGACAGTTTTTGTAGGGTTAATACCCACATTATTTACCCCAGTAAAGGTTTATTCCAATAAAAAAATTTGAATTTAGAAATTATAATAGGATCCACATTTTTACTCCTTATATTACTATCAAGTACTGTCTAGTGTCTAATTTTACAAAAATTAAAATATATATATACCTTGCTAATGTATATTATAAATCTTATATGTGAAATAATTTTTTTTAGTTAAATCTAATCCACGGTCATTTATATAAGACGTGATCTGATCAATGATATTAAAATACAAAATCACGGCCTAACATATAAATGACACGTAAGGCCGTGTACTAAACTAATTTGATATATTTTATGATAAATCGCCATTTAACAACACTATATATGATATATCTAATCTGTGATATAATATTGTAATATTTGTTACAATATTATGGTAAAATGAGTATACGATAAATTCATTTTATCAATGTTGCTACTCTTACGTGAGGTCGATTTTGTTTGTTTCAGCAAACGGCCGAGTGTCCTATCTGATTTAATCTAATCTGTGGTTGTAGCGATAATTTTGATTTTGGCAATTTTAAATATAGAATGTGAGATAACTAAATCAATTAGTTATAATCAGTGGCGCAACTAGGAGGGCGCAAGAGGGTCTTTAGCACCCCTTGTTTTCTTTAGGTCTAACTATAATAATTACATTAAAATACTGTCAATTTTAAGTTTTAAAGTTTTATTTAAAACTATTTGTTCAAATGTCTTATAATATTGTAATCTATGAATATAATAAATTGATAATAGGTACTGCATGAAACCTAGAAAAAATATAAAATGTAAAAGTCTACTTATTAGGATAATAAAATATGTTTAATTTTAAAATTGTTATAGTAATTCATAAATAATTGGGAAATAGCATTTGGTGGTTTTTTTTTGTTACATAATTTTAGCACCCCCAATATTTAGGCTCTAGTTGCGCCTATGGTTATAATGAGGTCATTGAAGATTTTGCTGCTTATCGTAAAATATAAATGTTAAGGCTGTTGGAAGCGGCTATTTATTAAGGAGTTATGTATAGGCAATATTATAATTTTTTCTCGTTACGCAGTGTGTTTGTGTGAAACGTAAATGATCATTAGTGCGAGTAGATGCGTCGTCAAAGATTGTATAGTATACTGGAAATACCTATACGGGTTAGAAAATACACTAACGGTCACACGCGCATGCACATGTTATTGTTGGACTACTGAAATTATATTTGATCTGAATAACTGTTTAAAAGCACCAAAAGCGGAAGAAATATTAGCATAGTTTGGATTATCCAATTTTAATTTTGTAAACATATTTGAATTCGTATTTCGTATCCCTCTTTTCTACGTTATGTAGGAAATCGATTTTGAATATTATATCTGGATCGTTCAATATAGCATATTATAAGTTTACTGATTTTTCTAATTTTAATTTGTATATTAAAAATACATAAAATAAAAAAAATAAAAAACTATTTCCTACATAACATAGAAAAAAGGTTCACAAGTTCAAACATTTTTTCAAAATTAAAATTGAACAATTGGAAGGGTCTTAATTTTTCTTTTGCTTATTGATCTAAATGCATGAAAATAATATCGACATCCAACAGCCTTAACGTTTCTTTTATTTAATTAAATGTTTCAATTTATAATTATGCTTCATATTATATCATGTCCAAAACTTCTATGTATGATTATGTTGTTATTTTTTAATGATCATAATTCATAAAACAAGGTAAATAAATTTTATGTACCTAGGGCATCAAATCTCTAAAAACGCCAATGACTACATGCACCGAATACATATGCTATTCGTGAGAATTGGAGAATTATTTCGGGTACCTAGTAAAAATGTCTTCAGGTATAAAAAAAAAGAAAAAAGAAAAAGAAAAGACAAACATCATTGTAAAACCAATGCATTTTTTTGCTTCGCTCAAAATCTATAGGACATATCATTTTAATAACAATAGATATTTTCGCTTCACTTAAAAACTTTAATTTTAATCAGCACATAATATATTTTCTGATGTACTTCGCTCAAAATCATTTTTCGAACATAATGAATTATTATCGCATTTAAATGTTAATCATAATTTAATACTATCCTCTTAATATCTGTTTCCTTTCACACCAGCAACCCTTCCCTTGCTTTTTTGGATTAAACTTTGTAGTAATTTTGGTAATAGATTTCTATAGCCTATTGGCTGTTGCACATCTATACTATTATAATTCATGCGTATTCAGGTCTATAGACGTATTCTCTATTTCTCTATAGGTCTATAGATATTGAACATAACAAAATATTACACTTGAAAGTATAATACAACATTCAGAACTTTTACTTCTTGATGCTTATAGTCTTAACATGAAGTATCTATCCGATTATCCGCTAATAATCATGGAAACACATATGTTTTCCATAGGGAATAGTTTTCTTTATCACATGATGAGGACGAAATATTATTTTAAAACGCAGTCTATTTGTTAATAGATCTATGATAGTTCATAGTTATAAGTTATTACTATCATAGATCTAACTAATAACTGATAATCTGATGCACGGGATACACTACACTGGTCAATTACCTATTTTATCAAATATTATAAATCTAAAAAAGAGAATTTTAAGAAATACCTATATGAAATATAAAAGTTAATATAAAAGTTCTATATTTTCTCAAAATTATTAACGTAATCGATTTAAAAATTTATGAAGTATTTATATTGTCTCTATTTGAATATTCAATAAAATTTTCATATCTCTAACTTTGATATAAACTGAGTTATAGTAAATGAATGCAATCGATTTCGTTAAAATTTCTGTTTTCCTGAAACAGTCATTTCCTTTTTGTCATTTTTTGGTCATTTTTCATATCGCATAGGCATTCTTTGGAGAAGTTTAAAAAATGAGCTAAGCAAATTACCAGCTATATCCACTTACCTACTGAAAATATATATATACTATTCGTGAAAATCGGAGCATTATTTTGGGTCAATAAACTGTTTAAATACATAAAAAAAAGTCATAATACATTCAATCAATACATTCTTTGCTTCGCTTCGCTTAGAATTTAAAATATTATGTAGGTACATACACCATTTTTATATTCAATACAAAATTTCTTTATTTTGATCAATATTCATAATTTGATGTTAGAATATTTTAATTTCAAAATATAGGTAATATGTTAGAGCAAAAACAGAATAATTATGTGTGAAATAGTTGAAATATACAGAATGTATTATGTCAATTATGATACAAGACTCACATATATAAAATAAATTAATACAATGAGTGATAGTTTGTACCATTCAATTTAATACCTTAATATATTATCGCTTCACATCACTAATTATTTATTAAAAAATATTTTATCTTATATCATAATCTACTACTTGTAAGTACAATTATTAATCATAAGTTGAATTATGAAACCCTACGTTTTAACATCACATACGAAATGTTCAATATTTTTTATAGTTTATCACATTTAATATAATATGTCCTTTTACAGTTTTTACTTAAATTAATTTATTAATAAATTAATTATTATTTTGTAATATTAACATTAAATATTCGATAATAAAAATCATACTTTAATTTTAATTAACAATATTATGTCCTTCAATATATAAATTCAATTAATTTAATGTAATTTTTTTTATAATTATTTAAATATATATATAGTAAATATTATTAATGATATTATCATTCTATTTACAATTTAATTTTTTTTTTTTTTAATAAAATTATCTATCAATAAATTTTTTTGTGATTTAATTTTCGATTACAGATATTTTTTATATATTATATTATTGTTAATTAGGTGTACACTATACATTAAAAAATCTAATTAAATATTAAAGAATAATTATATTTTACATCTACTATATAATATAAAAGTGATATAGTAAATATTATTAATGATATTTATTATTTTTAATTAAAAGTGTTAACTTATAACCGTCAACCATATTTAATATTAACCACATTTTTCGGAATCACAATATTTAGTATTTACAATAAAACAGTATAAATAAAGTATTACTTTTTATTTTAAACCGTTTTAATGTTATCGCGGATCATTTTTTAAAATAATTTAAAGAATTATTTAAGATACGATTGAAAAAAAATTAAGGTAAGATTCACTTACACAAAAATTTTATATGTTACAAATATATAATTGTCTCTATAAATATAAAAGTATTGTTTAAAATCTTAATTATAAATTTTAAAATATATATTAATAAATCAGTGACTATTAAATATTATTATCCACAAATCGTGGACATAAAGAAATTAACGAGTTAATAGTGAAATGGTAGTAGGATAAAAAACAAAATATTATATTTAATATTATTATATTTTTATATATATATATATATATATATATAGGTACCATTAGGTATTTTAATACCTACCCATTTTAGGCAATGTGAATAAAACATATGATTTTCAATATTATTTTACATATAACCTAGGCATTTTATAAAATACCTAGACTTTATGGAAAATGCCAATTTCTTTTTCGGCAAAGTTAAAACAATTTATCATAATGTGTTAATATATTATAATAATTTTGATTTATTATTATATTTTTATACCAAGATATTAGGTACCTACTATATTATTAATATAACATTACCTATTATATTAACTAATGTATTATTATTTATACATTTTAATTAAGCTACTAGTTACTTATTACAACATGTTGTAGAAAAATGTCATTTTGAAGTACATATTTATAATATTATTATATTTACATAATAAACATTATTTTTAAGGCATATGGACTAGTATTATTAGCCAAATTTTTACGATTTGTATGTAGTTCGATATAAAAATTTGACTTCATATTAATCGAATCCTTAGTATTTCAGTGTCATTGACTGTATTGTTTTACTTTTAGAAAATACTTATTAATTATTTTAAATATAACACATATACTTAAAATACCTGTTTAATTTGTATATTACAAGAGCTTTTAATATTAGTAATAAAATAATTAATATTCACAAATTATATTTAATAATGCAGAGCGAGTGTCCATGCGCGTGAGCATTTAGAATCGGGCTAATTGGTACTTATTGCATTATAAATTTAGGCCGTTGTGCGAAACTTTAAATAAGATATTTTTCAAATATGATAGATTTATAAATTCTTTACAAATGATTTAACATTAAATATAATAATCTAAAATTCCCCAACACATAGTAATATGCCACACCGCGATGAGAAACAAAAATGACGAAAATGTAATAAAATTATACGTACGTTCAATATAGTTCTTCAGAATTATTATTTTATAGTTGGGTTAATCTCATCTTAATCTTTATTGCGTCAAATCGTGAACACACGGCACGCGCATTTATGATAAATGCTAAGTAATGTAATTGGTAATATTGGTCATACTCAATTTTGTTTATTTTTATCATATTTCCTACTCCACACCTGGCATTATGCATAATACCTAAGCAAAGCTCGTATTATGTATATTGCCGAGTGATTTTTGGCATTTTATATAATGCCTAGGTATTTTGCAAAATACCGCATTATCCATATTGCCGGTAACATATATTTATATACAGGGTGATCAGAATTTCTTGTTACAGCAATTTACTCTGTAAATATTCGAAATAGAGATAATTTTATATTAAGAAAATTATTTAGTTTTATATGATCTAAAATTATAATTTGTATGTTAAAAAATTGTAAATAACCTTATGGGGGGGGGGGGTCAATTGATCAGGGATACCCGAAAAACAACACGATTGAGCACTAGGTATTTATTATTTGGCGTTGCTATATTTATTTTACACGTAATAATAATATAAATAAAAAAAATAAAGTCGTAATTATTTTTTTTTATACGTTCAGTTAATTGAAATTTAATTTATATTATTGTAATATATAAATATATATAGTAATAGTATATTATACTTATAATTAATAAAAATTACTCATCGATTGATAATGAAAATGGACATAATCACCATCAAATTATTTTAATAATGTAAATAATACATTTTAAATATTTTTGAAAACAATTATAAAAACTATTTAGGTACATAAAAAAAAATTAAATTTCAATAGTGCTGAATCGTGTTGTTTTTAATATATATATATATATATATATATATATATATATATATAGGTATATATAACTTAATATTATATTTACCATTTAGTCTTATTTTTAATATACATACTTTAAATAAATTTAGGTAATTAATATAATTAATAATCTACTATCTATATAAAATAATGGAGTGAATAAATATTTAACTAAATATTTAATCTGCATAAATTGAAGTTTATTAAATAAATATCTAATTATTGTTCTTTTTTTAGTTAATATATTGAGTTATAAATAAAAATTATTAAGAATAATAACACCATGAATAACACACAAAATGGATTATTAACATTGTTATACAAAGAAATCAAAGAAGGTAATTATTAAAAAAAAAAAAGTTAAATAATTTTCATTATAAATACTTGTGAATACTCTATTAAAATATTGAAATACTTTTTTTAGTATGTAACTTTCTAGATACCTATGTATACTAATTAGTAATCAGTATGTAATTTAATAAATACATGTTTTCATTTAGACCCTATAGTAGATTCGTGGTTTCTTGTTAATTCACCTTGGTCAGTATGCATTATTGTAGCAGTATATTTAACTATTGTATTGAAACTTGGGCCAAAATTAATGGAGAAGCGTGAACCTTACAATCTTAAATATATTATAATGGTATACAACTTAATTCAAGTCTTATCTAATGGATATCTTTTGGCTTTCGTAAGTATTGCTTATAAATTATTTATAATATTATTAATTTAAAAAAAAAAGAGCTGATAAACCTGCGCAGGGATCTAAGTTTACAAATCATAGTGTTTAATTTCAATTAGAATTTGAATGCAATGATTAAACATTGCATTCGAAAAAACGATTCTGAGCGAAGTTTAGTTAGATAATGTAAGTATTGATTAAGATTTTTAATATTTAAAACGCAAAATTTTATCACAACTTTTTTATTATCAAAACTCCAAGTTCAGTATAAATGCTCATAAATTCCCTTGTCACCTAAATAACTGACAGAAGTTCGCAAAACTTTACAAAATACTTTTTCGAATGCAATGTTTATCATTGAATTCAAATTCTAATTAAAATTCAACACTGTGATTTGCAAATTCGAATCCGTGCGCAAGATTATCAGCTCTTCTTTAAGATTCTGAGCGAAGCGAAGAATGTATTGGTTTTACAATGATGTGTGTCTTTTTTTTTTTTTTTTTTTTTTTTTTATTCTGGTAGACACTTTTACTACCCGAAAAAATGCTTCGATTTTCACGAATAGCATATTTTTCCGATTGGAAAGTGGATGTTGTTAGTACTTGATTTAGGTCATTTTTCAAATTTCTCAAAATTTTTTTTCTCAATTTCGAAGAATTCAATTTCAATATTTCATTATCACTCGGGCAATTTTTAAGATAGAAACTTGAAATTTTTTTGGGTGTTCACATAGCTACTATATATATATGTGGTGCAATTTTAAATTCGTTACGTTCATTTACAAAATATAGGACTTTGTATATTTCGTAACATTCTCGTTTTTACGAATATAATGTTTGATAAAATTGTCAATTTTAGTAATTAAGGTCTGAAAATTTTACTGAAGTATATTTACATATTAATTATCCTTATATCAAAATATTAGAAAAATCTCTTGTCTCAATTTTTTTTTTATATATATATATATAGCTGTTTAAAGTTAAAAATTTCAGTAAAATCAATATTCATTATATTATTTATATGGATTTTTCTTATTGGTATATTACAATATTTTAAAATAATATTAAATAAAATTAATAAATATTTTTTAAAAATTTTGAAAATTTTATTTAAGCTTAAATACATTCAACTTAACTCAGTTTCAATTACTTGTGAATTATTACATTTACGGTTATTTTTTATAGTTGTTTAAAATATCAAAAATAAGAGCGAATACTCCTGCCGCATAGGATACAAGTGTGCAAATCATAGCGTTTAATTTTAATTAGTATTTTAATGCAATGATAAACCATTGCATTTGAAATAAATAAAATTTTTAAAAAATTTTTGTCAATTTTATTTAACATTATTGTAAAATATTATAATATAATAAGAAAAATCTATATGAGTATACTTTAAATATTAATTATAAATTAAAATATTAATTAAATTTTAACTTTAAACACCTTTTTAAAAAAAAGTAATGAGTATTGATATTTTTTTAACATAAGCTTCAATAATAATTTCAAAATCTTTCAAATTTTTTGGATGTTTATTGAAAAAGCATTGAAAAATAATAAGAAGAATATTCGTATAGTTTTAAGATTTTAGTTTAAACTAATAATATGAACTGTAAATAGCGTTTAAAATATTGGGATTTGGGATTTTTTTAATATTTAGTACCTATGTGAATATTCAAGTATTTCGACATGAAAAACACGTAAATTAAGAGGGTAGAAATGGAAATAATCTAATTACGAAAATAGGCATACAAATTCATACAAATTCCATACTAAATATGGGCATTAAAAAAAATTAGAAAACACTATTTTTTGTATAGTAGGGGTGCTGGGGTATCGTTTCGTTAGTAACGAACAAGATTATTGGATTATGGATATGTAAAAATTAATGGAATGTAAATTTCGCAAATGTTCATACAAATTCTGTACTAAATATTTATGCAAAAAAAATTTCAAACTTTCAATTTGGGGATGCTGGGGTTATGCTCTTACTTAATAATGCATCCTCTTATACTTTGTATTAAAATAAGTATCATACTAAAAGTTGTAGTGTTACATACAACTATAGTTATATAAATGGCATTGATAGAAAATTGAGTACGAGTATAATTTAATTTTATAATATTACTGTATAGGCACTATAATATACATAGAAATTAGACAAGTAAGTACTTTTCGGGGAGACTAATAGTCTGTAATTTATACAAATATAAAGTTTTCATACAAGGCATCTCTCCGCTTATTTTGACCTATTTCTACCACTGATTGACTAAATATAAATTTTAAAGTTAACATATTTATGATAATAAAAATTTATATATATTTAAATCAATTAAATTTTGTATCTTTAAAATTATACTAAATTAATAAATAATTTATTACCTATCTAATTTATATTTCAGGTAATTCTTATACCAGGAGGAACAAAATATTTTTTGACATATACATGTCATCCTGATAATACTGAATCAAGCAATCATATTATACTAGAGGTACTATATAATATAATATACAATTTCAAATTTTCACTGAACTTTTTTTGTATTCGAATTTGTCAAAACTGACCCTAAGCTGTAGAAAAAACGACGAAAATATGACGAAAAAACGGCATTTTTTTGGAATCTGAAATTTCAACGAATTCGATTTCAATATTTCACGATAACTCGGGCAATTTTGAAGATAGAAACTTGAAATTTTTCTTAATGTTCACTTAGGTATTTTATATTTGTGGTAAAATTTTTGAACCGTTTCGTTATTTTTTTTTAAAAAATTAGGATTTTGAATATTTCGTAAAATTCTCGATTTTATATATAAAATATTTGATAAAATTATAAATTTAGGGTATTAAGGCCTGACAATTTTATATGTGATTAGATGTTAATCAAAATTCAACATTATCCTCTTTAAACCTGTATTTCTTACACACCAGTATCCCTCACTAGATTTTTTAAACGTTCATTAATAATTTAAATAATATTATGAAAATATAATATACATAGGTATTATTTATTTTATTTTTAATTATAGTTTCATAAAGCTGCATGGTTATTTGCTCTTACAAAAATATTGGATTTATTAGATACAGTAAGTATATATTCGTATAAAAATGAATAATTAAATAATTGCAATGTTTCATTATCTTACATCATTATTAATTTAATTTATAATAAATGCAATAATTTATTATTATAACTTTTCAGTTATTCATTATTTTGAGAAAAAAACAATCACAGTTATCGTTTCTACATGTTTACCACCATGCTATGGTGGTAATTACGTGTTTTTTCCATCTAAGATTCATTAAAGGTGAGAAATACAAAATTAAAATATATCAATTTGTGATTCATATAATCATATATCATAAAAAAATTAAGAAGAATAATTTATCAAATAGTTTTCATAATCATTCAAATTCTATATTTAAATAATAATAATAATAATAATAATAATAATAATAATAATAATAATAA
>JAIUCT010008132.1:0-11362 GCA_021307375.1 Tetraneura akinire
TTCACATAGCTACTATATATATGTGGTATAATTTTGGAACCGTTACATTAATTTTTCTCCAAAATATAGGACTTTGAATATTTCGTAAAATTCACCTTTTTACGTATATAATGTGTGATAAAATTGTCAATTTTGGGTATTTTAGTCTGAAAATTTTATTGAAGTATACTTACATATTAATTAACATCATACTAAAATATTAGAAAAATCCCTAATCTAAATTTTTTTTTATAGCTGTTTTAAGTTGATATTTTTAGTTCAAACGAAAATTATAATCTGACTGAACTTCGCTCAGAATCGTTTTTTCGAATGCAATGGTTTATCATTGCATTCAAATTCTAAGTAAAATTAAACGCTATGATCCGCACACCTGTATCCTGTGCGGCAGGAGTATCAGCTCATCTTTTTCTTTTTCGTAATTTATAATACTAAACACTATATGTCCATACCATCTCGATCAGTCTTATTTGAATATGAAATATATATACATATATAAATATAATAAAATGTATAAATAAAAATTAACAATTAAAAATATTATACCTGTTCATTGAATTTCTTAATTAACTCGCCGTGCCTCCAGTTAGTGTTTTTAGATATTAACATAGGTTATATGTATATGTATACGTATAGGTAACTATTTATAATAATTATAATGTGTGTTTAAAATACTACCTATACATAATACAACCACATGTGGTCAATTCGAAATCATATTAAGCCTGCACAATAAAAATAAAATATATTACCACATGTGTTACAAATATATGGATCAAAGGGACTAACTAAGGATATAGCACAAAACGTTGGCAGATATACCATAAATTACTATATATTATTATATATTACTCATATTATATAAATTATAAGGGTAGGACAGCGGTACTTTAAAGGATCACTAGTGGACCGTGTCCAGAAGTTAAATCAAATACAATGTACATACATAAAACAGAATAAAAAAATATATAAATAAAACCTATTATGAAAATCTTATTTATTCGAACCACCAAAATTTATATTAATAATACCTATAAGGTATTACCATTGATTATAGAATAAGAATAGTCCATTGTATAGGGGATATTTGGCGACTAAAATTATATTTATTTGTGTTGACGAGATATAGCGTTATATCAATTAAAAAATATTTTTCATAAAAACATTTATTTTTAATAATGTAAATATACTATATTATTTTTGTACTTTCATCTATTCATTCTATCATAACTATGCCCGTTGGTTCGTAGCAGTGGCGCACAGCGGCTTGTTATTTAAAACGAGTTTATGTTCTGTAAAGAATATTTTAATAACTAGGTAACAATATTATAGTATAATATTATCCCGTATTATTGATTTCTTAATGGCCAAATAATACTGTATAGAGACTATTTATAATATAATAATTAGGTAGCACTCGCAGTAGGCTGTAAGCTGTAACTCTGAGTAAACAATTTTTAAGATTGTATGTATCATATCTAGCATCTGTATATTATTTATATTTAATAATTTATTATCTATATTTTATTTCATTTACAGCATTACAGAAATAAAATTAAAATAATATATCTTAATATTTAACAAAAAATATAAAATGTTATGTAGTGGGTACTGGGTTGATCTAACAAAAATTAAAAAAAAAAAAAAAAAAAAGACAAGTCATTATTTTATCAATATAAAATAGCTTTTATTTAATCGTTTACTATTTATCGTACCTATTTAAATACGTAATTATTATTTTATATATCATAATTTTATATATATACAAAATTAAAAATATTATATCCTATTTATTTAATACTAATACCTATATAATATATAAATTAGTGATGTTACGAACCCTGATTTTTAAAGTAGAACCGAACCGAACTTAATATTAATCTTTCGAACCCGAACAGAACCGAACTATATAAAAATTGCATCGAACCCGAACTGAACATTTAAAATTAAATAATAAACGTAACTAATTTTTATTAAGTACAATTACTGGTTAATAACTTATAGTAGTAGCCAGTAGGTACCTGGTACATTATATTTTTTTTTTAAAAAAAAAATTCAATTTAATGATTCAGTATTTTATAAGTATTAAAAGTTTAAAGGTTTATTTATTTTTATAATAAAACTTGTAAAAGGCTTTTAAAAAATGTAAGGTACAATTTACGAACCGAATTATTAGGTATTTGGTTCGGTTCAAATATTATAAAATTTGAGTTCGACAATCGAACAGTTCGTAACATCACAAATATAAATATTATTAAAAATAAATATACAAAATATTAAGTAAAATATAACTTTTTAATTACCATATATAAACATTATTTTTTACTACTTAGCATAATATAATACATAATTATATCTAATACGAGATTATATAAATAAAATATAAAAATAATAATATACGAGTACTTATATTATTTAATTATTTATTATATTAAAATAAATACGCAGAATATTATAATACATATTTATAATTTACAATTTAAATACGATTAAAATTTTTAATTTTCAAATTTTAACTTGTTGTGATGACGTAGATATCGTTTGAGTTTTTTTTTAAATATTTTGCATATCAATAATTTTTCAATGATAAATAATTTGTATTCTTTACAATTATTATCATAGTAGCATTAATTTAATATAATTCTATTTATATACAATATAATTAAAATGAGCAAAGTAGCCTTTTAAATATACTTATAACAGGTTATTATTCTAGAGGGGTTTATAATTCATACCCTACCATAGTATAGAGAAGTATACACCCTACCATTGACAGTCGTCGACTACAGTGCTCTATAACGGCTGACATTCCACAGGTAGTCACCGAATTTTCCCATTGCATGACTTATTTGTCTATTCTATAATCAACGGTATTACGAATATTACATTATTATCTAATAAGGTTAGAGGCATACTTGAGGAAAAGGTGAATTTCAGGACCAAACCCAAACCTTCGCATTTAAATTATAATAAATATATACTACAAATACTTTCATACGTTTATAATATTAAATATTAATTAAGTAAAATAAAAATAAAAATATTCAATAATCATATGAATTAATATTGTATTAAATATTATATTATCAATATCAATATAATTATCATGTATTTGTGCTGTTATAATAATACTAAAAAAGTCATCTGTTACTTCTTTCACCATCGTCCAGCGGTACTATTTAATAAAAATATTAAAAATTGATTGTAAAATGGCCTTTCCATACCAGATGTTTCATCAGGTTTTTCACTGACAAAAACCTTAGATAATTACATATTTTAGACATTCAGCGAAGAGAAAAATGTATTAGTTTTACAATGATGTGTCTTTTTTTTATGCCTGAAAACGTTTTTACTACTTGAAATAATGCTCCGATTTTCACGAATAGTACATGTTTCTTGTTGGAAAGTGGATGTAGTTGGTACTTTATTTAGGTCATTTTTCGAATTTCTTAAAATTGACCCTATGCGATAGAAAAACGACGAAAAAATTGAAAATACTGCATTTCTCACGTAAACTGAAATTTCGACGAATTCGATTTCATAACTCATATATATACTCGTACTATATATATGTGATAAAATTTTGGAACCGAACATTAATTTTTTTACAAAATATAAGACTTTGAATATTTCATAAAATTCTCGTTTTAGTTTTAATGTCTAAAAATTCACTAAACTATACTCACAAGTCACATACTACTTAACATGATATTAAAATATTAGAAAAATCCCAAATCTCAATTTTTTTTATAGCTGTTTAAATTTTATATTTTTGTTTAAATGAAAATCTTAAAATCCATACAAATATTCTCCTATTATTTTTCAATACTATTATAATAAAAAGACAAATATTTGGAAAATTTTTGAAAATTGTATTTGAGCCTACTGATATATATATATATATAATATTTATATTATATATTTGAGGTATTTCCTAAATATTAGAATAATCTCAAATCTCAATTTTATTTTACATGTGTTTACAGTTGTAATTTCAGTTTAATCAATATTAAACAATTTATTTGGATTCTTTTTTTCTTATTATATTTCAATATTTTACAATAACGTGAAATAAAATCTACAAACATTTTTATTAAAACTCAAATACATTTTACTTAACTCAGTTCCTATAGATAGTGCAAGGGATGAATACAGGTGTGGAAGGAATACAGGTGTAAAGAACTAAAGAGGGTAGTATTGAATTTTAACTTTTAAATGCAATAATAAATCATTACATTCGAAAAACGAAACTGAGCAAACTGTATATTACAATACTGTCAGGTTTGGGTATGAAGGTGACTCATTTATGGATTTTATGATAAATTAATCATATTGAATGTAGAGACTGATAAATGGAAAAATTTTAATCTGTACATTTATTATCTGATGAACTTTGCTCAAAATCGTTTTTTCGAATGTAATGATTTATCATTGCATTCAAATGCTAAACAAAATTCAGTACTATCCTCTTTACACCTGTATCCCTTCCACACTAGGTATAACTTCCCTTGTTATTTCAATATTAATTTTTTAATCTATTTACGTACAAAAAACATTTAAATATTATTATGGCATTTGTTCTACTTTGAAATTACTATACTACTCTGTTCAGAATAAGATCGATACACGGCGACGACTAGTTTTCGTCAGCGACGACCAGTTTTCGTCAGCGGCGACCAGTTTTCGTCAGTGGCGACAAGTTTTCGTCAGCGGCGACCAGTTTTCGTCAGCGGTGACCAGTTTTCTTCGGCGGCGCGCAGGCAAACGTTGATTCATCTTGTCGTGTTCTCTTGGGACGTTTCAATATTTTATTGAAAATTTCCTTATTGTAAGTAATTTATTTTTATTTTTATAATACACTAATAATTAAACATAAATTAATTATTGATTATTACATTTTATTTTATATAAGATAGTTTAAGATATATGTGTTCACAATTTTTAAATTAAATTAATTATTATATAAATCAATTATACACGCCGGGGTTTAGAAAAAATTCACTATTATTTTTGGTTACGTCTCGAATAAAGTATTTTATAATTTATAGTATATTATTAAGGTGTACAAAAACAAATAACCATGGGAAGATTTAAAATCCAACCCCCCCCCCCCTTGCGCATGGAACTGTGTATAGTATATATATATATGTTACGGGCAAATCCCGAAATTCGGTCACTTCGCGATGTGACCGGGCAAATCGCGAAGTGACCGGTCAAATCGCGATTTGCCCAATTGGTTCTCGGGCAAATCCCTGTCCCGTATTAATCCCATTTTTTCTTTACTACTGTGACTAACTATATTAACAAACTATCTGAACTATCTATATTAATTATCTTATATACCTATTAATATTTTGTAATTGTAAAAATGATGTTCGTTTTCATACGATCATTTCTAAGTGTGTTTTAATTGGGTTTTTTACGTTTGAGATAGCATAATGGTGATATTTTATTTTTTATTACCTGCCTGTTATTTATTTTCTATTATAATTGAATATACATTAATTTATTAGGAAATTTTCGGAATTTGCCCGAGAACCAATTGGGTAAATCGCGATTTGACCGGTCACTTCGCGATTTGCCTGGGCACATCGCGAAGTGACCGAGTTTCGGGATTTGCCCGTAACATATATATAATTCATAGATATATATATTGTGATATGTATTTTTCATTTTTTTTAAATTACATAAATTTATAGTCAAATTTAATGAATTTTCATCCAAAATTCTTATTGTTATAAATATTGAATACCCTACATAAGATGGATATTTTCAATTTTTGTATCCATTAATAGTCTTTTTGAATAAAGCAATCGATCACCAAAAGTCGAACAGAGTGTCATCCGTGTTATTATTAGGTAATAGGTACCTGTGTTTCTAAACTTTATATCATTAGTATTATTTTATATTTTCTAGTAATAGCACAATTTAGATGATACGATAATATTAGTATATTTACTACATTATTATATTATTATGATGTGGTATTAAAATATATGAAAAATAATTTAGTGAATAATAAAATAGATTGCGCAATGCAATCACACTAAATGCCGTACTCGTATATAATATCACTGTGTCGGCAGTAGATGATTTTAAATTTTAATTATATATTAATTGTTTCCAATAAACCATAAGTGTAATTTTTACTATTGATATTAGCTTATTACCTAATATGGCACGGTTGCACGACATAGTAGGCAGTAGGCACATATGTTTTTCAATTGCGTGCAGTACCTATTATTGGGGAGCCGTTTCGTTGATAATGTTCGGTTGCACAGTTGAGTTTTTTTTTTTTTTTGACAAAGCCATATTTGATGTCATTGCGTCAGTTTTTTAATTTATTATTTATATAATTATAATATATCAATGGACATGATGATATTATAAATAAAATTTCTGTTGATAAAATATTTAATCGAATAATTAATAAGTATTAAGTAATAAATTTACAGTAATAATAATATTGTATTTTTTACGTATGGTGAAATTTTCGAAATTCGTTTAGAAATGTTTTTAAACATTTTATTACTTATAAAGTTATAAGCTTTACGTCACATCACGGACACACACATAGACGTATTTTTAACCTATAATCATTGTAACGCTCGTAAATCGGAGAATCATTACATGCATGGCACACAATCGATAGAAGTACAATAAAAAAAAAAACCCCTATAAATAATAATAACACAATCAAATGTAGATTAATATACTTATTTAATGTAACTACATATTATGTACTAATATACTTGTATTAATGTTTATTCCATTATAGTAAAATCTATAACATTTTCTTGTATAATTATAGTATAAATAAATAATTTAAAATTATTAAACAACAGATGTCAATTATTTTGGTGAGAGTCACTTGTAGAAATTTTATTAAATAAAAATACCCAATGTCTACAAAAAATTTGTTTTTTTTTTTAACAAATACGTATTTCGAAAACAATGTTTTCATCAGTTTTCATGTTTTCAAACACTGTTTGTTTAACACTGATGATGAAAACATTGTTTTCGAAATACGTATTTGTTGAAATAAAAACAAATTTTTTGTAGACATTGGGTATTTTTATTTAACAGATGTCAAGCGTATAAAGAGACCAAGCTATATATTTATTATATATATGATATTATTTATTTTTTAAATATCAAATTTCTTATTGTTTTTTATTAACAGTATAATTCCGTCGCTTCAACTGACAGACTACTGTACTTATTAAGTAATATTTACTTTCCATTATAATGTATAATGTATTGTATACCTACGGTCTACAAAAATAGTACCTATTTAATATCATTTACATACGGCCATACAGGCTTAAAGTCAGAAAGAGCTGATAATTCTGCCGCAGGGTCGCAGGGATACAGGTGTGAAAATCATAGTGTTTAATTTTAATTAGAATTTGAGCACAATGATAAACCATCGTATTACTAAAAACGATTCTGACTGAAGTTCAGTCAGATAATGTATGGGTATTGATTAAAATTTTAACATTTCTTATTAAATATTTAAAACGAAAAATTTTATCACACATATTGAGACCATATAAGTACACATATAGTACATAAATGAACACCCAATAAAATTTTCAAGTCTCTAAGTTCAATATAAATGCTCATAAAATCCCTTCTCACCTAAATGCCCATATCTGAAAATCTTCGCTCAAAATACTTTTTTAAAATGCGATGGTTAACCATTACATTCAAATTCTAATTAAAATTAAACACTATGATTTTACACACCCGTATCCCTGCGGCAGGAGTATCAGCTCATATTTTTATTATATAAAAAACATAAAAATAAATAATAACATATAAATACTTTAAATATTGATTTTACTGAAATTTCAAATTTAAACAGCTATAACAAAATTGAGACTTGGAATTTTTCTAATATTTTGATATCATGTTAAGTACCTTATATTTAAGTATACTTCAGTAAAATTTTCAGACCTTTACGCCGCACGCCGTGTCCTACGTGAACGCGACGAACACGAAATTACGTATTGTGTTTAGTCCAATGCTCAGTCACTTTTTATACGTCTTCATTGACAGACAGTCTTGTGGTTACTTTTTTCTAAAATTACTATATAAATATTAATAAAAATGTTGACTTTTGAACAAAAATTATTTCTTCCTTAAAGCTCTTCAATTAAATATTTATTGTATAAAAAATATAAAAAAATAAAAGAATAGGTAGCTTTAAATGTAATATGCTATGATTGATTAATATTTGGTGAATATTATCACCTATATCCTATGAATTTTTATGCTAGAATGTCAACAAAAACATTTGATTATATTTTATATAGGTACAAGAAGTTATAACGCCTGAATTTAATCGCGCTATTAAATACAAACTAATTTGATTATCACACGCAGGCGAGCGACGCGCATAAATTCGTTTAGTCACGATATCTGCATTTTCGCGGCCACGTAGGGCACGGCGTAATGCCCAAATTTGCCAATTTTATGAAACATTATATACATAAAAACGAGAATTTTATGAAATATTCAGTCCTATATTTTGTAGAAAAATTAACTTAATCGTTCCAAAATCTTACCGCATTGTTATAGTACCTATGTAAACTCCCAATATAATTTTCAAGTCACTAACTTCATAATTGCTTGTGTTATAGTGAAATATTAAAATCGAATTCCTCAAATTTTCAGTTTTCGTGAAAACTGCCGTTTTTTCGTTATTTTGTGGTCGTTTTTCCTTTCGCATAAAGTCAATTTTGAGAAAAAAAACATCATTGTAAAACCTATAAATTTTTTCGCTTCGCTCAAAATTTAAAATTAAATAGCAATAATGTAGCACTGCAATGACGTATTTATGAGAGGGCCCCCTTTCACCATATTAATTTATATAAATAAAAAATTATGTCATTATATTGCACTATGCGTTTTTCTCGTAATCGAAAATAATAATGATATTATATAATATTATGATGTATATGAAATAAGAACATAACATTTACCTATTTTTACGTTATTTATTTTGACTTCAAAAATAAAGTTGATTATAAAAGAAGATTAACTTTATAATAATTAATATGTAATTTATAATAAAACTTGGTAGTTACCTAAATTGGATATACATGCTGTTATTTTATTTAATTAATTTAAAATTAGTTTAATATCTATCTAAGACCTAACTTATAAGTTATAACAATGTATTAAATCAGTTAAATAATTAGCTAAGTATAAACTTGTATTCCTTTCTAAAAAAAATAATCTTGCATAAACTAAACAAGAAGTCTGGCTACGCCTATGCATTTGATTATATATTAGAAGCTATAACACTTGAATTTAATCGCGGTATCGCGCGACTAAAAACAAACTAATTTGATTATCAAACGCATCGCAGTCGAGGGACGCAAATAAATTCGTTCAGTCGCGTTTTCCGCATTTTCGCGTTACGTTAGACATTTCCATCTATTTTTATAGATTTTATTATTTCAGTCGTCGCGTTCATGTAGGACACGGCGTAATACCCTAATTTGCCACTTTTATCAAACATTATAATACATAAGAACGAGAATTTTACGAAATATTCAACGCCCTATATTTTGTAGAAAAATTAATTTAACAGTTCCAAAATCTTAGGGCATTTTTATAGTACCAAGTCACTAACTTCCTAATTGCTTGTGTTATAGCTTACAATGGAATATTCAAATCTAATTCGTCAAATTTTCAGTTTTCGTAAAAAATGCCGTTTTTTCGTCATATTTTTGTCGTTTTTCCTATCGCATAAAGTCAATTTTGAGAAATTCGAAAAATTCGAAAAATCACCTAAATAAAGTATTAATTAAATCTACTTTCAAACCGGAAACATATGCTATCCGTGAAAATCGGAGCATTATTTCGGGTAGTAAAAGTGTCTACAGAATAATAATAATAAAAAAAAATAAATCACACATCATTGTAAAACCAATACATTCTTCACTTCGCTCAGAATCTAAAAATAAAAATAAATTATTAATTGATATACACTACAATAAAAGTTATTAGTAAATTTCGATGAATTCGATTTTAATATTTCTCGATAACTCAGGCAATTTTAAAGTTAAAGTTAGATTTTCTGTGCTTTTGACAGTGGTGTTCACATTGGTCCCCTATATATTTATAATATAATATATGTGGTAAAATTTTGGAACCGTTACGTTAATTTTTCTACAAAATTATAGGACGTTGAATATTTTGTAAAATTTTCGTTTTTGTGTATTATAATATTTGATAAAATTGGCAATTTTGGCATTAACATTAAAATTTGAAAAATTTACTGAAGTATTTACATATTATTATTTGTTATTTACATATTACGTAATATTATATCAAAATATTAGAAAAATCCGAAATCTCAATTTTTTTTTTTTTTATTGCTTTATAAAGTTAATATTTTTAATTTAATCGAAAATCTCAGAATCCATCATACTAGTATTCTTTTTATTATTTCTTAATACTTTTAGATTAAAGATTAATTGATCGATTATAATGTAATCAGGTTTTTCTCCATTGTCCGATCGAGTCAGTCGAGATAATAACAAATTAATGAATGACAATATTAATACGTATTTTTGTCCGCACGCAACTGACTATGTGTACGATCAAATGTTTATTTTGATTGATATACAGCACCTATAATTTCGTTATGAAATCCTTTTTCGTTGGTAAAGTATACTCAAACAATCACTAAGTGTACTCATATGTCAATATGTCATATAATTGATATTATTATGACTTATGATTATGTATACAACTATACACGGATGATTAATAATGATAAATTCATCAATAATATCACAATTTTTTTTTTGATCCTGAGGGGGTTTGAAACCGTACTCATTATTAATTTTAATATTTTAGATACTGAGCGAAGCGAACAATGTATTTGTTTTACAATGATGTGTGATTTTAGATTCTGAGCGAAGCGAAGAATGTATTGGTTTTACAATGATGTGTGATTATTTTTTGTTTTTTTTTTTTTTTTTTATGTCTGTGTACAAAAATACTACCCGAAATAATGCTCCGATTTTCATGAATAGGGTATGTTTCCGGTAGCAAAGTGGATGTAGTTGGTACTTTACTTAGGTCATTTTTTGAATTTCTCAAAATTGACGCTATGCGGTAGAAAAAACGGCGAAGAAATGACGAAAAAACTGCATTTTTCGCGAAAAATGAAATTTCGACGAATTCGATTTCTATATTTCACGATAACTCAGGCAATTTTTAAGATAGAGACCTGAAATTTTTTTTGGATGTTCACATAGCTACTATATATATGTGGTATAATTTTGGAACCGTTACATTAATTTTTCTCCAAAATATAGGACTTTGAATATTTCGTAAAATTCAC
>JAIUCT010008134.1:0-10230 GCA_021307375.1 Tetraneura akinire
ATATAATGTTGAAAATTATTAACAATTTTTATTACAATTTACATTTTCTAGACTCGTAAAAGATTATAATATTAATTAACATTTTCATTTAAAATTAATAATTTATATAAGTGGGAAAATTTATAAATCAAAAAAATTATATTATAGTTATTCTCAAGTTAGATCCATTAGTTATTTTGGCTGCATCTGAATTGCGTGCCAAAATTAAGAGCAATGTTGATTGTACTGTATGCATAAAATTTTGTAATTTTGTAGGAATTTAATTCAAATATACACAATAATTTATTTTTATAATTAATAGTAATTTTTTCTATTTTTTAATGTATTATATTAATGTAATTGTAATAGTTTTGTTTTATGTATTGTATTGGTGTTTTAATTGAATTTGAAATAAAATAATAATAAAAATAGCAATAAAATTATTAATTATCAATAACTCAATAAATAATAAATTTAAAAAAAATCACATGTCTAACTGGCTTCATTGCGAAAAAACTGTTTATGCAACTCGGTCCTGTTGCGGGAAAATCGGGCACGCAACTCGGTTGTCACGAGAAACTCTTGCACGCAATTCGGAAACACCGGTTATTTAATTATTTTCTACAATTTAGATGTTCAAAAATACAATTATAATTAATTTTACTTATTACAAAAGTTATTCTTATATACGATTTTATCTAATAAATACATATAATATATAGATAAATTCATTTTGATAAATAAGCATTCAATCCTTGAATACAATTTAGAGTTTATTAAAGAGTAATATATATTTAAAAAATGGGAATTAATATAATTGAATAAAAATGGTATAAAAACTATTTTAAATATAATTTATATCGGCAGGAAATATTAATATATTTAAGTTAAGTTAAAAGTACGAATACCGGCAAGACTTAAAATTTAACGTTGGAACCTAGGTTTTACATACTACTCTCGGTAAATGTCCTAATTTCGGACATGATATATGGTAAAAGTCAGGATAATTATTATATTTCGGGCTTTTATAAGAGATACATGGAAAATCTTAGGACATACAGTTACGAGTACATATATATAATATATTATTACCGGTAAAAGTCCGAAAAATGAAATTTATATTAAAATAATATAATAATATTATATTTACATTTTGATTTATCAGATTTAATTGTTATACTTGGCTTTTATGACACATAGAATACATGCATTATTGATACGGCCTGATATGGTGCGTACACCTGTACTAGAATCGTGCTGCTCGATCTAAACGGTGAGTCAGGTGCTTTTTTCCCTCAGCCGACAAGCCGGACACACTTCTACGATGGGTACGCCGATCTCGTCAACTGTACGACAACCACCATTATGTTAATATGTTACTTCCATTGTATTATGCTTTCGTGTTAATATACCGTGGAATAATTTAGTGTAGCAACACTCTACCTACAATCGGTCATACGAGTGTTTACTTATGTGTTACCTTCCTTCGAACGAGTCACCTAAGTGTCTCCCAGCGACACCGGAAGCGTCGCCGTGTCATTATATTATACCTACTTGTTCTTAGCAACATTTACATCTATTTGTATCACATTTTTTATAACAGTCACATCTTATTAATCCTTGTCCACCAGATAAAATTAGCTGCGAGACTACTTGTCCAATACCTATATAATGTTTAAGAATGCATGTTATAATGTTATATCCAAGACATTTTTTCAATTAGTGTGAATTTAATTCATGTGAAAAGTTGAGTAAGTGTATATAACCGCTATAGTATACAAACGAAAGAATTTTCCATTTACTACTTCTAGTTCTATTTATTTCATGTAAGATACGGGCATTAATTAATAATTTTATTGCGGTGTTTTAATTATGGAATTTTTATCTTTACTCTTTGTTCAATTAATACTGTTCAAAAGTATTTTTCAATGTTTTTGTCCTTTTTTTTGCTTACTTCTCAAATTCCTTATTTGATTCTTCACGGTGTTTTTAATTTTTATTATTTTTTCATTTCTTTCCACGTTGTGTTTTCTTCTTAGATACTTCTGTTTCATTCTTGGTTTCCAAAGCTTCCTCAATTATCATAATACCATCAACTTCTTTATTTAGCTCAGCAACTTCAACGCCAATTCAGAACGTTATTTTATATTATTTAGGATTTTATACGAGAGCACAAAAATCTAGGTAGGAAAATATATTAAACTTATATAGTTATATTATATAATATCTAATATCATTATCATAGTAATAACTTATAACATATTATTAATTATAATGGTTATAAACATTTGAAAAATATAAAATATAAAATAATTTAGTCACCTACAAGAACATATTTTGTTGAATGATGAATGTACCAATATATAAATATCTGATATAATTCCTTATAATAATATTATATTAAGTGTAACTCACTAGATATCATATTTTCAAACCACATGTGATCTATTAAATATAAATATTTGATAAATAGGTACCTATAATTCTTTTAATTAAATAATAAATTGTTATAAATGAGATGAAAGAGTTATATATAAAAGATAATATTAATCCAAAAATATATTTCAAATTATGTATTGCTGATTTCACGTAAATTTGTATATTCGGTAATAAAAAGTCTGTCTATTTCATGTAATTGGCAGAGTAATTGGGAATTACACGCATTTGGCAACAGCGACGCTGATTTTACGAAATAAACAATTTTTCTGCCGAATTCACGAATTCTTCAATGTCACAAATTCGGTGTAACAAGTTTATTCATAAATTTAGTGAAACAACCACTTAATTAAATTAAGATATTGATTTTTAGCAATTTAGTTATCATTATCAATATCATTAATTTCTATGATTGATGTATTAAATAATAAATGATTGCAGATATGTAATTAATTTATTAAATATTTATTCATATTTTGATTCATGCAATTTTGAATAAAGTAAATATTTACTAGATAAACAAAATCTTAATTATTAGTATACATTATTTTACGTTTTTGTTTTCTAATAGAATAATCTTCATCTGTTTCTCCGTCTTCTTGTTGAACTAAGAATGCAAAAAATAGAAGAAAACAAATTATTATGAATAACATAAATTGTAGAATAAATCAAAATCTTTTTTATTTTTATTTAAATTTTAAGAAAGTACTGTAGTAATGATAGTGAGCAGTGAGCACTTAATCGAAAATCATATTTTAGATTTTAGAATAACAAATTTACGAATTTAAAGTGTTTAAAACACCATTTCTATGAATTATTAGAAAATGGAATAGGTATATATTCAAAAATAAAACCAGATAGGTACTAGTATTGGTTGGATACAGGCGTGGAGAGTGATCATGTTGTTCAATTTTAATTGAAATTTGAATGGAATAATAATTCATCGCATTTTAAAAATGATTTGACTGAAATACTTATATTTATTGAAATGTGTTCTCATTTGAATACAGACATCAAAGTAAGAGTTACAAAATTTTGTCACGTTCATAAATTACATATGAAAACACTCACTAAAATTAGTAATTAGAAATGAAAGCCTAATATAAGTTAATAAGGGTTTAATATGAGTTATCGTAATTTTTGGTAGTTTTTTTAGATTCTGAGCGAAGCGAAGTATGTATTGGTTATATAATGACGTGTGTTTTTTTTCTTTTTTCTTTTTTTTAAGTATAAAAACACTTTTACTACCCGAAATAATGCTCCGATTATAACGAAAAGCATATGTTTCCGGTAGGAATGTGGATGTACCTAGTTTGTACTTTATTTAGGTCATTTTTCAAATTTTTAATTGACCCTAAGCTGTGGAAAAAACGGCAATATATTAATAAATACCTACATTATCTGACAGAACTTTATTATATTGTAATCATTAAATGCAATGGTTTATCATTGCATTCAAATTCTAATAAATATTAAACACTATGATTCGCACACCTATATCCCTGTGACAGGAGTATCAGCTAATCTTTTTTTAATTTTAAATTATTATTAGAAACAAAACATTTAAGTAATAAATTGTATTAGCTTATTATTATATTATTATAATATATTGTAAGTAGGTAGCCAATAAAAAACAAACAAACTGGGTTGTTTCTTCACGAAAACTGAAATTTCGAAGATTTTGATTTAAATATTTCACGATAACTCAGCAAATTTTGAAGTTATAGGCTTTAAAATTTTAACCATTAAATTTAATTTAATATGAACAAGAATTTAAAATTGGCGTTATAATAGTATTGCAGAAATATGGAAAATTACGTTTCAAATTTTCTAATTGTTTATTAGAAATATTTCATAAAACTTAATCAATTATTTAATTAGAACAATATTATGAATTTATAGTGTATTACTCTTTATTGGAATGAAAGAGGGATAAATAAATAATTATTATAATATTGTTTTAAAATATTGGTTAGGTCTAATAAAATATTAAACACATTAAACAAAATTAGCCTCAATTTTTAATTCATATAATATTTATTGAAATATTATAATACCTATAAAAATATATTTTTATTGAATTAACGATTTTCCCCATCATGCATTTTCAACCAATAATATTATAATTATTTAATTTGATAATAAAAATTAATAATTATTAAATTGTATTAAAATGTAATATGTATTTAATTACCATATACAATATCTAAAAAATAGAAATAATTTTAAACAATTTATTATATAATTTAATATTAATTCATTAATTTAACCTATATCATATAGTTTAGGATATTATAATATATAGGTAGTAAAATAAATTAAGTAAGAATAATGAAAAAAACGTCTTGATTGTATGCTTACTCGTCCTAATTTTATCTAAACAATAAATAAAATATTATATAAACAAAATTAATATTTTTATTATTTGAAAAAGTGATTTATCGACAATGAAATGTAAATTTTTTAAATTTTTTGTTTTACTTGGAAAATACAAAATTTATGTAAATATAATTTTTAAAAGAATTACCTAATGATCCAATTGTTAAAAATGGGTTGTGTATTCAGTGAGAATTTGAATCCTATCTAATATTTTTAATAATTTTTTTATGAGATAGAAAAAATATAAAAATAAATATTTTTATACTCGCGGATACTAACTTCAATTATTTTAATCGTGTTTACAAAATATTTATTTTTATAAATTTATTTACATTTTTTACTCGTATATTGTACCTAACATTAATATTGTTTATTATTTTATATAATTGTATTACAAAGATTGATAACTTTGATACCATTATATTTCTTATTACTTTTAATAAAATGTGTGGTACCTCATTAAAATACTAACTAAATGAGGTATAGATAAAGCGTTAGTTGAACAATTTATAGGAGGAAGGAATAATACAAATTCTTTTATCTTCGATTAGAGAAAAATATTTATATTAATAAATGCCAAATTATAGATATAGAAGAAAAATTTCATATTTGTAAAAATAAATTCTGAATTATAGGGAGGTTAATACATATCTAATATCTATTATTATGCCCCGGGGCGCAAAATGTCTTAATCCGGCCCGGCTCGAAATAAAATTAGACTTTTGGTCGATAAATGATTTTGGTTTAATAATTTTAACTCGTTTTTTCTGTATAATATTATGAGCAACAAAAATTATATTTTTTTAAATGTATAGGTACCTTTATTTTTTATATCATATTCAGATTCTTTGAATTTATCCAACGATTTTCATGAATCAACGTGTGCTCTAAATTTAATATTGACTAATTAAGATCTATTTTTAATTACAAATATAAAATAATTTTTTGCAATAAGTTATTATGTTGTTTCTTTCTAATTCCGAAAATAATGGAAATGATCACTTGCAATTTTCACAATGCATGGATAAAGAAACAAATTGTATAGAGAATTTTGTGCTATTTATAGAAATTTAATTACAATTAATTTACTATAATGTAAAAATTTTATGTTTTAATCGCGAAAGCATGCTATTTAAGTAAATGTAATATTATTCGTTTCCTGTAGTTGATTGTTTTAGTCGTACAATTTCTTGTTGTCTTATCTACTCCAAATAAATATGATTAAATTAGTAAAATGTCATTTATTTTCCCATTAGGTATTTGAAAAATTTATAGAATAATTGAATGATTAAATTGTCTTTAATTATTTTTATATTGAATAGGTATATATGAATTTATTATATAACATTCCATTTTAATGTATTTTATGTTATACTTAGTCTAAAATTACTATGTTAATTTATTAGTATATTGCTCAAAATTTATTTATGTTTTATGGTAGGTTTAAAATACTTGCTTAGTGAAAATTTCAGGTAATTTTTCCATTATTTTCGAAATTATTAAAAAAAAAACTTTATAATTGATTGCAAAATAAAAATTTTATATTCCTAATTTAAAATAGCTCTCTTTTGGTCAACATTGAATTTAGAAATTTCTCAAAAATTCCTTGATTGAGAGAGTAAAAATATGTTATTAAAAAATAAATCTATGCTTCAATTGTTTCTTCTTTACAATTCATAGAAAAGGTACAAAATATTTTAAAAATTAAATAAATGATGTTGGTGAGAATTTATTTCATTAATATAATAAAACATGCCTTACCGATATGTTTTACTGTTAAATAAATAAAAAATTCAGATGTATGTTTAATAAATTATTTTAACAAAGATTTTCAAATTTTATTAAAAGTTCTACATTATTCAATCAGTTTAACTCATAGAGCGGTCATAGCTCATAGCAACAAACAAATGACATTGAATATCTTGATTTACCATCGACGGCGCATCAACCTAACTTAACTTAAAATATAGGTATTTAATAGAAATTAATATTCAATAATTACAATTTTCAGAAATATAATCATAAGCGTGCGCTTCTGGCGTCGGGCAGGGTAGTCATAAATGATACAATTCAGTATTACACATTGACATTTAACATGAACAAAATTTTTTAGAAAGGGTAACTTTATTAAATTGCATTTACCATAGTAAAAAATTATTTTATAAGTAATAATGTAATGTAATACCTATACATAAATTAGATAATAAGTAAAAATTTAACAACACTATTTTATATCTAATAAACATATTAGATTTGAAATCGAATTAATCTATTATTATAAATATTATAATATTATTATTGCCATTATCAGCCGAGTTATTTATTTTTATACAGATTTTATAATAAACAAATTGGTGACGCAACTATGGGGCGTTGCGCGGTTGAAACACACTACACACGATTAGTTTGGGATACACCTACCCGAAAAGCGCCGCCGCCAACGCTGAGTCAATTTATCTGGTGATTGTACTACGATTTAAATATCGATTCTATAGGGTAAATTTTGAGAAATTTGAAAAAAGACCTAAGTAAAGTACCAACTACAGTTGTTTCCAACAGCAAAGATATGCTATTCGTGAAAATCGAAGCATTATTTCCCGCAATAAAAGTGTTTTCAGACATAAAAAAAAAAAAAAAAAAAAAATATGACACACATTGTAAAACCAATACATTCTTCGTTTTGAGCTCCATTTCAGTGGCATCCCTAAGATAGAATATCGAATTTTTTCTTATGCCCATCGTTTGGTCAAAATCTACTGATACTAAGGCATCGGAAGTTCCCAGTGTTGGTGGTCCATAGACGACACGGGACCTCACGCCAGCCTGCCAGCTGCGCTTCTAAACCTCTGCGGCTCTTGAATAATTCTTACAGCTAATGCAATGTCCGTAGTTGTAGAGATACGGTTCGTGAAATCGAATAACTACCCGTACTTCGCTCAAAATTGTTTAACGAATGGGATGATATATTTTTGTATTATGTATTCAAATATTAAATATATTATTCAATATTTTTCTATGACATTATACTTTTCTATTAGTGTATTCTTTTTTTTAATATTTATAATTGTTTTACAATAGTTTTAATTAAGTTAGTCATAAGTCATAACATTATACATTATCTATCTAAATTTCGTGTTATTCGATGAATTTAAAGAAATTCTTACTCTTTACAGGAACAACTGAAATAGGAAATATACAATTCATATTTCATTATAATATACATAGGTATAGTTATTATGTTAGTGTAATAAAATAATAACAATAAAATATTTTTACTAAATATATATGTATATAATAAATAAGAAATGCATTATAAAATGTTTTAACAAACGTTAATAAAATACAAAATAAAAAAAATTATTTTTCAAAAACTATAAATTCGTAGAACAGATTTTTGGGTCCAATTTATTATAAATAAAAGAAAAAAAAACAAATTGGTATTTATGAAAAAATTTCGCTGAAAAATGTATGTCTAAAATATTTTATACTCGTACTTTAATGTTTAATTATCTTCTTGTGCCTAATGTATTTGTCTGTTTATTAATTTTTTGTTTTATATATTTGTATACCTATATTTTATTTCCGGTTTTACGCGCTACAGTACAACTCACTACATGACTACTTACATAATATATTTTTATGACAGTTTACAAAAAAAAAAAATTGCATAATCTCAATTGTTAATTCCAAATTGACCTCATTAAAATTGATTTAATTTAGGTTATAAATAATTATTTTCAATTTAAATTTGAATGGGAATTTATATAATTATTAAAAAATGTATACATTTCTTCGTTGAGATAAAAAAGTAATTTTGTTGTGATTAAAGTAAATTATCTTCTAAATTATTGTTCAACAATAATTATAATATCTTACAAAGAAATTCGCCATCTGAAATAGTTAAAAATAATGAATAAAATAATAATTTAAATGTTATATCATGATATCATGTTTAAATTATAGTACAAGTATTTCTAAATAATAATTTTAAAATATAATATAAAAAATGTTAAAGATGAAAATTAATTTTATTTTTAATTATTATTGTCACTCATACTCATATAATATAATAAATTCCTAACATCCTAACTAAAATGTTTTTTATCTAATTAAAATAGATTCATATTTTGATATTTTGGAACGACAAAGATATTGATAATAATTTATTTCATGGGTCCAAATTATTTCATCTCAATAACAATTATTAACAGAAGAAACATTTATACAAAAATATATTTTATATAATACAATAATAAACGTTTTATACAGCTACATATAACTATTAAGAAATTTAATTAATAAATTATATACGAGATATAATAAATGTAACAAAACTATTATACAATAGGTATATTATTCTGCGTAAAATTATTGTGAGTCAAGGGGGACAAGAAGGAGCAGATGCCCCCAACTTAGCTATTTTTGGGTAATTTATATAATTACATAATATATAGATAATACTTCAAAATAAAATTAAAACGTTTTAGATTGTAAGCGAAGCGAAGAATGCATTGGTTTTAAAATATTATGTGTCTTTTTTTTCTCTATTTTTTTTTTAATTTTTTTTTTTTTTTTTATGTCTGTAAATACTTTTACTACTCAAAATAATGTTCCAATTTTCACGAATAGTATATGTTTCCGGTTAAAAAGTGGATGTAGTACTTTATTTAAGTCATTTTTCAAATTTCTCAAAATTGATCCTATGCGATAGAAAAAAGGACGAAAAATTACAAAAAAAAAAAAAAATGGCATTTTCACAAAAATTGAAATTTCGACGATTCGATTTCAATATTCCACGATATTCAGAAAATTTTAAACTTAAAAACTTGAGAATATTATTGGGTATTGACATAGGTACTATATACATGTGATAAAATTTTGGAACCGTTACGTTAATTTTTCTACAAAATATAGGACTTTAAATATTTCATACAATTCTCGTTTTTATGTATTAATGATTAATGCTTGATAAAATTGGCAATATGTTGGCCATTTATGACTGAAAATTTTACTCAAGTCACCTACATATTATATAAATCAATTATATCAAAATATTAGAAAAATCCCTAGTCTCAATTTTTTTTATAGCAGTTTAAAATTGATATTTTTAGTTTAAACGAAAATCTTAAAATAGTTAAAATCCATACGCTTTGAAAGGTTATTCCAGGCTCGTTTGCAACCAATAGTAGAGAAATCTCTTCCACTAGAACAAGGTGGGTTCAGACAAAATAAGAACTGTTGCAACCAAGTCCGCATGTGGAAAACAGCTTCCAGCAAAAAGAAAAATCGGGTGCAGTTTTTCTTGACTTACCTATCGTTTATGACACAGTCTGGACTAGAGGTCTCCTCATAAAATCGCTAATATCATTAGATGTAACGCCACTCTACTACTACTACTACTACTACTACTACTACTACTACTACTACTACTACTAC
>JAIUCT010008134.1:10240-25219 GCA_021307375.1 Tetraneura akinire
ACTACTACTACTACTACTACTACTACTACTACTACTACTACTACTACAGAAAATGATATCAAACTGAAAATTTAGAGTAATGCATAAGGGAAAAATAAGTCGTTACAATATCTTACAAAACGGCATTCCACAAGGAGCTGTTCTTTCACTGATGCTCTTTAATATATACACAGCAGACATGACTGACACTATGTCGAGAAAATTTATAGACGTGGATGACGTGGCACTAGTCACACAAGCCACATACTTCGAAGAAATCGAAAGTGTATTGTACGCGGACTTGGCAAATGTACTTCCAGAAATGGCACCTCAAATTGAATCCAAACAAATCAGTAACATCCACTTTCCACTTAAACAATCAAGAAACCGGTAGAGCGATAGAAAAAAATATACCACTGAAGAAGGACCTAAGTATCTAGGGGTAAAGATGAACAGAACTTTAACTTAAACTTATTTTTTCATTGAGTATTTATTCCTAGGATATTAATTTATCTAATGGATATTATTTCCATCAGTTATTCCATTGCTTCCACGGATATTTTCTTCGACACCCATAAATTATACTTAATAAGATATTATTTATATTGTATACGTACTATTAAATACTACATAAAATTCATTATCAAATACAAATTATAATTTAAATATTAATAGAATACATAGTATTTAAATTAAATTATAACATGATTACATTTCTTATTAACTAACATCATAAAGTAATTAAATGTTTTATTTACATTATCTCAGTCAATTTTATACTGTTAGTGTTAGATTATAAACATTATTTAGTTGCCGCCTTGCCGGTGGACAGTGGATGCCGGTCTAGTGAAAATTATTAACCATGCCAAGTACATTAAGAAGTTTTATAAATTTTATTGCTTTATAAATCCCCAACGGGCAAAAAATGTAGAGATTTACATTTATAATCAACCGTAGGAATTTTCGTCTATGTCCACTGCAGGTATATTAAAATACTATTTTGCTATTATGCAATTATAGATGAATTGGGTGGTTGCTATGTGATGGTCTCAGGTAAGAATGTTGATGTAGTTGGTAATTTATTTACATTATTTTTCGAATTTATCCTAATTGACCCAATATGATAGGAAAACTATTAAAAAACAATAAAAGTACAGCATTTTTGACGAAAACTAAAATGTCGACGAATTCGTTTTAAATATTTTACGACAACTCGGGTAGTATTAAAACATAGAGACTTGAAAATTGTATTGATGTTCACATAGGTAATATATCGGTTTTTATTACTATAAAACTATTAACTTATTACTATTAAGATTCTATGTAATATTATTGAACAAAGTATTCACAACCCCAGAATTGAATTCGGATTGTATTTGTGTTCGCCCAACTACAAAAATAACAAATAAATAATTTACTTATTCATTATTATTCCTAGACTAACTTATACAAATTTAAGAAATAAAATGTATTTAATTTATGCACAGTTATTAATAATGATTTTTTGCAATAGTTTTATTAAACAATTGAACTTTTAGTGGTAGTATTTTGGTAATAAATAAAATGAAATAAAATTGCTTACAACAAGATTTTACTATACAAAAAATATTTAAAATTCATTAATACATATTATAAAATATTATATTATTATTAATGTAATTAATAATTAATTATAGGTATTATATGTATATAATATGTACCTATTATTTTTATTTAAATATACATATTTTATATAACCTTTTAACCATAAAAAGTGAAAGAAATATAATTTTTAATATTTTATAAATATTACTTACATGAATCATCAATTCGATCCCAATAATTGTAAATATTTTCATTGTCATGAGGATATACTTAAACAAATATAATTATTTTATTATTCATCAATTTACCATATTACTAAAAAATGAAACATTAAATTTAATATTAATTTGCAATTTTTTGTAAAACATGATATAAACGATTAATATGTATATACGAGTACGTGCTGGCAATCTGGAATAGGTACATTACTTAAAAATATGATATTTTTAATTTATATTTTGAATTAGTTATAATAAAAACATCGTAAAATAAATAATAATATACTGTGACGATTATTATTATAAATAAAATTTACTTACATAAATAACCTGTATGGATTATATTAAAGTAGATTTTAGAATAAATTTTTAAATCCCTTTTTATCACATTCTATTAAAATGTAATCTATTTATTTATATTTAATTTTTTGTCTATAATAACATAATAATAAGGACGATGTTATTAATAATTATAATTCTTTATATTCAGATAGTAGTATAGTACCGCCGGATTGGCGGGGCGAATAGTGCCACAAGACGACAACGACACGATAATAATATGGAAAATACGTATAGGTATGTGGTTTATATGAAAATGAAGAAATACGACCTTTCCGATCGGTTAACGAGACATGACGGATAAAAATTTAAGTAGTAAAATTATTTATTTCTAAAAAATATATTTTTAGTTATTATAAATTTTATAATTCATAAAATAATAAAGATCATGAATTTGCTGTCTCCAATCATTATTTAATATAAAAACAAATTAATATTTTTTGATTAATGTACACAAAAAAAATTAATAATGCAAATTGTGATAAGTTAAATGTAATTTATTAAAATTATCTTAAAAATTGAATTATTTATAAATAGATTAGATTAGATTGTAAAAAAAAGAGCTAATACTCCTGCCGCATGAGATACACTTGTGCAAATCATAGTGTTTAATTTTATTGAGAATTTGAATACAATGATAAACCATCGCATTCCATAAACGATTCTGAGCGAATTTCAGTCTGATGATAATGAAGAAATTGATTAAAATTTTGACATTTTTTATGAAATATTTAAAATGAAAAATTTTATCACACATAATATGAACCATATAGGTACACATATAGTACATAAATAATCACCCTATACAATTTTCTAGTCTCTAACTTTAAAATTGCCCGAGTTATCGTCGTATTGAAATCAATTTCGTCGGAATTTCAGTTTTTTTGAAAAATGCCGTTTTTTCATTGTTTTTCTACCGCATAGGGTCAATTTTGAAAAATTCAAAAAATGACCTAAATAAAATACCAACTACATTTAATTTTCTACTGAAAACCTATACTCTTGGTAAAGATCGGAGCATTATTATTTCTGGTCGAAAAAATGTCTTCATTCATAAAAATAAGAAAAATCCATATAAATAGGTACTTTAAATATTGATTTTACTGAAATTTCGATTTTAAACACATATAAAAAAATTTGAGTCTTGGGATTTTTCTAATATTTTGATATCATGTTACATGATATGTAAGTATATTTCCGTAAAATGTACATACCTAAATGCCCAAAATTGCCAATTTTATTTATTCATTATACTCGTATACATAAAAACGAGAATTTTACGAATATTCAATGTCCTATATTTTAAAGAAAAATTAACCAAACAGTTCCAAAATTTTACCAAATATTGAAATCGAATTCGTCGAAATTTCAGTTTTCGTGAAATTTTTATTTATATTTATCATTTTATTCATTTTTTCATCGTTTTTTCTACCACTTATGTTCAATTTTGAGAAATTCGAAAAATGACTTAAGTAAAGTACAATCCACATCCACTTTGCAACCGGAAACATATGCTATTCATGAAAATCAGAGCATTATTTCGAGTTAGTAATGTGAGCTTGCTAAATTTACCGCGTAAATTTTTACCGGTAAGGGTATTTTTAACGTAAATTTCCATGGTAAATAAAATTTACCGCTTAAAAATCGAGTTACCCACCAAAACAGATGATTTGTTGCATAGCATCGGGTGATAACAATTTTAACATACAATTTCGATAAAATAATTAAATATTTAAATTTGAACCATAGTGGATCTTGGTGTATGTAGGTTAACTGTTATTATCTCCATGATTTTATATGTTTATGTATAAATGCATAATTAATCATATTATAATAATAATGGCCAATGGGTCACAATTTTCTTTAAACTATGTGACCAATTGCTACACAGATTTATTTATTAATTAATATATAGGTACTCATAACATATCTTTAAGATAATAGCATATATATATATATATATATATATATATAAAAAACATATTAAAAATTTACTGGTAAATTTACCAGGTAAATTTAGAAAAAACAAATTTACGATAAAATCACACATCATTGGAAAACCAATACATTCTTCGCTTCGCTCAGAATCTTAAATACAATATAATTAATAAAGAGATATTGATAGGTATAAATCTGGTGAGACACTTGGTATATAATTTTAAGTACCAATTAAAAAAATATACAGTGATTTTATTACATTATACAGCCATAAAACAAATAAACTTACTATTAAATTGATGTTGGCGAAATTCGGCCATATATCCTAGGTGTATAAAATATATTATATTATTATTAAACTGGAATCCTTTTATACTCTGTTCATCATAAATATCCTAGGCCGACTTCCGTGCATAACCGTGGCCATGGGCCACATTGGGAAGAACCGATCTCGAATGCCACTGTTGACGGAAGCGTCGTATTAGTGTATTATTGACGTGGCAGACGAATTGATATTTAAAATGTATTTTGAACTTTTTGTCAATGATGCAGTGTGGTGTGTTGATTGTACTTTTCATGTGAAAAGCACTTTGTACGAAGATCTACGCCAACGTACTTGAATGTTTGACCTTGCGCTTTGTTTATCGTAATGGTAAAAGAAACTTTAACCGGGAATTGAAGCCGTGTGAAAGAAAACGGCAAGTCAGAGGGAATCATGAGAATTCTTGGAATAAATGCAATTTCTCCTTTTGCCGGCTCTGTAAGAATTACGGCTTCTATAATGTTATTTCGCAACGACTTTATTTGTAATCTTGTACCGTTACATAAGTTCGGTGGTTGAAGGTTACGTAATAATGTAATTGGAGCACCAATTTTTAATTATAGCTTATGAGGAGGAAATCCCGAAGGAGAAAGAGAATTGAGAAATTCTTGCGGATAATGAATAGCATCATCTGTTGATGTAACCACAGATTAAGTGAATTCACTTAATCTGTGATGTAACTGTATCAATAGATAGATATTCACGTGAGTGTCCATCATATTTTAGAAGGATGATATCATTTATTTCTCCCGCTGTTACATTTCTCGGAGAGATAATATCTCTTTCACATAACCACTGATAAGATTTATTGGACAGAATAAAAATGTCGGGATAAACTATAGAAATCATCTCTTACACCTTCTGAACACCTGTCCAATCGTGTGATTGATAGAAATGTAACCATTTTCATTTTCAAAAGTACCATTTCCAATTTTCAACAACTGTGCTGGAAGAATATCATCCCCTCCGCATAAATAAACTCTCATGTTTGTTCACAAATAAAGTTTTTCAACATAGTTCCATATAGGGGAAGATTTTAAGCAAGCATTAACGACATCAGCTCGAGTACCTTTAAGGATCACTGGTAAGGTTTGACGGTTAGGTTAGGACCAGCGAACCAGTTTAACCAGCGAAAACAAATGTTATGCCACCCATAAACTTATTATTACAATTAAGATCTCTTAATGTTCGATCAATTGCTTTGATATGGGATCGATGACTCATTGTACACTCATCCCACTCAACGAATGAGGTTTTTTTCCAAGAGGGCCATTTTTACGAATCGGACAAACGTATTCTGTATCAAATAATACATTTAACGGTAACTTGAAAGTCGAGTGAGCAGTTCTGCCGCAGTTGCTGCTATACCAGATGAAGCTACTAATAATGCAAATTTACCTGAGGATATAATTTGAGCCAACAACAAATTAATCAGGAATGTTTTTCCTGTACCACCCGGAGCATCTAAAAAAAAAAAAAAAATACTCTTCCTTGATGCTTTCCTACACTACGCTTTCTGTAATAACATTAAAAGCATATTTTTGATCATCTACTAATTTTGGTAAATTGATATCTACAAATTCTTGTAATCGGTTATTGTCGTAAGAACGCAAAATTGAGAATTCACAAGGATCAGATGCATTTTCATTTCGAACAGGTGAGTTCATCCCAAATTCAGTTAAATATTTCTCAGACAGACAAATAATTTTATCTTCTATTTCAATCAAACCTCTATTAAATATTTCATCAGAAAAAGTAAATTGCAAGTCATTTAATCGAGTGCGCTCTGTATGAAGAATATCTTCACAAAAATCATTTCTGAACTGTTCCCACAAAGATTAAGTTTCAGACGGTTGGTAGAAAACTATGATTGTTGCGAATAATTCTCTTAATTTAGAAGGATTTTCTGAAACAGTTGCTTCGCTAGAGCATTTTTCCATTGCTCGTCATTTTCTAAAAGCCCAAGAGCAAAACAGGCAGCTTTAAAACTTGCGTGAATGACTCCATCAATGGCCTTCAAGCTTTCAAATGAAGTAGGACCTTGTACATAATTTAGTAACAATAAAGTAACTCACTTTGATTTGGGTGAATCGTGTAAACTCGACCAATGGAAAATTTTTATTCCTGGCCAACCTGGAACATCTTTTCCCCGTCTTTTCTTTAACCAGGCTCTGCTATCATCCCAGGTATAATAAGAAGGAACTTCATGATAGAACAGTGTTTTCGCAAAATCATCATGTGAACACTGTTCAAAAAATGCAGTTAATGTCGTTTTTCTTGGATTTTCAATAACTTGATGAAGATTATTAGCATTAAAGAAAACACGCTGTCCATTTTCTAGATGACGCTCTCGGCATGATGATGAATTGGTAAAGCGGTCTGCATAGCAAAGAACAACACTCGACGGCTACCAAGCTCAGAGCTATGTGCTAATAGTGAAGTTACGAGTATAATAATACGAATAATAATATTAATAATAATAATATGAATATGAGTATTGGGTATACATGTTGTCATGACTATCTATACTACAACATGTATACCCAATATTCATATTATTATTATAATATAGGTACAATTGTTTTTAATTTTTTATGAAATTTTATGAACGTTTTTTACTGGAAAAGGTGGTACTAAAACCTTCAGCAGAATGTCGGTTTCAGCCAAATCGGTTCAGTAGTTTTCTCGGTTAGCGCGGTCATAGAAAACCAATGAAAAATTATGAATAAATATTGTTAATATATTTATATTATGTATTATATATAATATATCATTACAAAATATCGTCCTTTATTGAATGATAATATTTTAAGGATTTTATTTTACCTTTTTCAACGTTTAATGATCCCTCTAAGAATTCTGTATGTTTCATTATATTAATCGTAGCTAAAATAAATATTTAAATAAGACATTAATTATCTTCATATTTACCAATATTGGTTGAATTTTTATATCATAATCCGCCATACATGGTAAAAATATAAAAAAAAAATTGTAAATATTACTATAGTCTGTTCAAAATAAGAAACGTAGTCGGCGGCCAACTTTTGCGCATAGGGCGTGGTCACTGTGTTAGCACTAGTCGCGAATGCCGCTGACGACGGGAGCTTCGCATTAGTCTAGTATTGACGAGACAGGTGAACGGATAATTTAAAATGTATTCTATATTTGTATACGGTTAATAACGGTTTATCATTAATGCGCGGTGGTGCGGTGATATATTGTCTGCCGTTGCGTGTCGGTTTCAGAAAGGGAAACGAGTCTGACCGCCGTCGTTGAAAATTGGTCGCCGCCGACTATGTTTCTAATGTTGAACAGAGTATATAAAAAACTGGATTCCAAATAAGATCAGGCTTCGGCGGCTGAGTTGTGCGCATGGGTGTGGCTTCTATACAATCACGGCCTCGAACTTTGTCACCACGGCGCGACGGCAAGAACGACGTAATTAGTGTATCGTAGACCACCTAACTGAACAAATAACTTAAATTGTATTGTATACTCTGAAGCACATTGAGTGCGGAGCGGTACGTCGTGATGTATTTTTCCGTACCGTCATTCACATATTCGCGCACCACATAATCACATACGTAGCTCAGTGCAAGCAATCAGTATAAAACGAACACCAATTTCTTTTGTTAAATTTTTTCTATATTTTATATTATTATATTTTTTCTATATTTTTTTTTTTTTTTTTTTTTTTTTGAACACCTGATGTTATACATACGTAAAATAAATAATAACTATAATTTAATAATTAACACTTTATTATAATAAAATCAATAAGAAAGTAAAAATAAATAACGCATGATAAAATTATTATTATAATATATTCTATACTTATTATATTACATATTTTTAACCAGAAATAACGCTTTTTACTGTTTGATTTCTGTATGAAACATTGAAAGTTATTTGATAAATATATACAAATTTTTAAAACGGTTTTTTTATATAGTATTATAGTAAGGGTGATAATAATTTCTCCCCCCTTGTGCATCAACTATAACCGCCACTGAGTGTAACCCTTTCAATCGCTGTACAAAGTAGTCAGCGAACTATCATTGATCGGTGTTGTTGTTTTTCACGTATCCTTTTACCATCGCCCATGGCAATTCAATAGGATTGAATTCGCAATTGTACTGTGGTAATCGAAGTAACGGTGTGTCTTCCTTCTTGGCGAAGTTGTCTATTATATAAGATTTGTTTTGTGGTCGCAACTCTCTAGATATCGCTAGATATTCGGACTTCAACATTGACGACAACGGTCGTTCGCGAATAATATTTTTGGAAATGAGCCACTCCAATATAGCTAGTTTTTTCCAACAGGTATTTGGATATTTTTCTTGTTCTACAGAATTGTACGACGCATTGCCAAACATGAAATTTGGATCGAGTATAGGTATAATGGACAATTATAAAATATATATTATTATTATTACTAGCGTGCATGTAAAAGCTTTTCTGCTACCATATTTGGTTTCCAGAGGGATACAGGTACGTGTAAAAGCTTTTCCGCCACCATATTTGTATCAGCTCGTCTTTTTTCATAACGATAATATCAGATACTTTAACTCTTGTTAAACATTTTATTTCCACGTCCATTTAATACGTATTTAAATTTGTAATCATATAGAAGAAGAATAAATCTGCATTAATAGTTAATTGCATTATATAACAACAAATAACAATATATTAAAATAATAATAAAAAAAATTACCCAAGTACTTGTCACCGACTACAAACATATTTTATATAATAAAGCAGTATTATTTAATATTCGATATATTTTAATTTCAAAACGAAAATATATTCGGATTTGATAACCAATAAACTATGATATATTATGCATGTATATTAATTATTATAATATAATTTATAATTTATTGTAATAGCTGTAAAATGAATAAATAAAAAATAAAAATACCTACATCAAAAATTATTATTAATACAATTTAAAAAAAAAAAAAAAAACATAAATTAAGTTAAACATTATTTTATTCTTATAGATATCATAAAACGGGTATATACAAACAATACTTACGAAATTTTTCTATGTAAAAAAATTGTTATAATATAAATATTATAATAATATAACAATGTATATATAGTATATATTATTTCATTTATAGATGAATTTATATATTTTATAATAACATTATATTTTAATAATATAATAATATTATATCTTTATGTTTGCATAAAACTGAATTGCTTTATTGACCAAGACCGTTAGATATATTTTATTAAGTATAATAAATTTAAAAACTTCTATATATAATACTACACAATAGTATTTAAAAAAAAAAAATCATTTAAACTATATTAAATATTTAATATTTTAAATTCAATACATCCACATGATATTATTAAAAAAAAAACAACCTAATTCTTTTTATTTTATTTAAGGTATTCTTCGATATAATTGAATACCATGATGACTTTCAAACTTATACAAGTACCTAAGTAACTCTTCTCATGACCAAAGAAAGATAATATTATAAATATATATTATATTAAAGTACAATTAAGGTAAAAATTCTCTGACCTAAGCGTACCCCTCATATTTGTGGTAATACATCCATTAATTAATTATATATATATTAATGCTATAGTTTTATCCTAATAAGTATTTCCATAGTTAATTTTAAAAATACATAAATCGAACATACCTAATTAGAAATTATATAAATATTATATATGTAACTATAATTTATAAATATGAAGATATTTAATTAAACTAATAAAATTGTCTTCGTCAATAATAATTGTTTGCTAGCATGCTTATATGCATAACTTATATTTACAAATTATAATATAATAATTTATATAATAAATACAAATTATAACTAATTAATTGATGATAAATACTATGACAATATACGAGTAGGTAGGAATAATGATAATATTAAAATATGATGAATAATAGTATGAATATAATGAATTATAATAATAACAATAATCACATTAACATTAGGTAATTAAAATTCACACCGGACGAGGAAAAATGGAAATTGGTCGGCAGAATTAATTGCAATCTAGTTATGCGCTATTTTTGCGAAAAATAATACGTGCGGAAACAGAAATGATAAATCATTACATTGGAAAAACGATTTTGAGCGAAGTTCATATAATATAATTATGTATTTATTTAAATTTCTATATTCATAGAATATCTACATTCAATATAAATGCCCATAAAACAGCTAAATGAATCATCTAAATAACCAAATCTGACAGTATTGTGATCTGAATCGTTTTATATGTAATGTAATGATTAATCATTGCTTTCAAATATTATCAAAATTACTCTTCACAGCAATATGAGCTCTTATTTTTATTTGGTTTAAGTTTCGAGTAAAGTAGTATATTAAAAACAATAAATGTATTATGTATTTGTCGTAGCCACTTTGTGACATCGTCCATTTCAAGAAAAGTTGACCACTTCATGAAATGAAAATGTTTTTTTTCCACTTCGTGATAAAATAAAATAATTCATAAAATGTCCAATTTTTCATGAAATAGACAGTACCTTTTTATATTGTGTAATTAATTTCACTATATGGTTAACCAGTTCGTGAAGAAACATATTCTAGAAAATATGGAACGAATTATGTAAATTGTAAAGCCACACATCGTACAAATCATTATATTATATATTATTAATACGAGTATATTGGAATATTATATTATGTACCTAGTTACTATTTTAGTAGAAACAAACTAACCTAAGCTAACAATTAACGTAATGGTTTCAAAATATTAACACACATATATATATAGTATTAATGTGAACACCCAATAAAATTTTCAAGCCTGTAATTTTTAAATTTGCTCGAGTTATCTTGAAATATTGAAATTGAATTCGTCAAAATTTCAGTTTTTGTGAAGAATGCCGTTTTTTTGTCATTTTTTCGTCGTTTAATCTACCGCTTAGGGTCAATTTTGAGAAGTACTAATTCAAATATATTATCTATTTAATGGCATTAATGTTTAAGGATCCAATAAAATTATCATCCGTTAGAATTGAAATTAATTATTTTCATCATCGAGATGAAATTCATAATAATCATAAATTTATATTAATTTTATGAAAATATGAACAATGTTCAATTTTTGTATATTTCTTGATAAGGTGTATCAATAATATTCCAATTGGTTTTATTGCTAGGTAGGTATATGTTTTCAAGTAAGTGCATTTATGTTTATAATTAATAAAAGATTTGCTTAGGAGTCAAACACAGGTATGCATAAGATAATTTAATTTTTCAAATACTCAAATATAAGTATAGAGTTTTCAAAATGAATTTTTGCTATTGTTTTTATAATCGATAGAAATAAATTGAAACGAAGGTTTTTACTTGGTGGAAGGTTCTTAAATATTTCACAACTTTTATAAAAGGATTTGGGAGAATCTCTTTACTAGCCATTACCTTGTAATTTACAAAAAACATTAGTAGATATGGAAATTTTTTCATTAATTAAAATAAAGTAGGTATGAAATATTTATTAGCAATTTAATTACACTATTTAACATACCTGCATCGTTTTTTTTCATTATTAGCTGCAATTCTAATTAGATACAATATTATTTTATATTTCCAGCCATTTCATTTTAATAATAATTATTATTAATTATTAGGTATACAAATTATTTAAAAATCTAAATTTTGATTTTTTTAAATTGTTTAATAAATAATAATGTGCGATATTCAATATTTTTATTATCGTTAATAAATTTAAGATGGTTTAGTTCAAAATGCAAATATATGAAAATTTCATATACATGATATTCTAGATCTTTTATCTTTTACAATAAAACCACAAAAAATTAAGATGCTACAGTAATTTTTTTTTTAATTATTATTTATTAGTTACCTAATGAACTACAATATTATCTATATTACACTTTTAATTTAATCATTTAATAAAAAAATAAAAATAATAGGTTTTTATTTTTAAGTAAAATGTAATTTGAGAAGCAATTTTATAAAATATAATTGTATATTAATTATAATTTTAGGAGGTAAATAGACCTAAAGGAAAAAAGGAAGGGATACAGGTGTGCAATTATAGTGTTTAATTTTAATTATAATTTGAATGCAATGATAAACCATTGCATTCGAAAAAACGTTTCTGAGCGAAGTTCAGTCAGATAATGAAGGAAGTGATTAAAATTTTGACATTTTTAAACGTAAAATTTTATCACACATTTATAGGAACACACATAGTAAATAAATGAACATCCTATAACATTTTCGAGTGAGGCTGAGTCTCGGTACCACTCAAGTAAGCTGGAGTTTCTTTGTGTTGTGTGGGCCGTCAACATGTTGAGGGAATTCCTGCTTGGTGTGCTCTTTTTAATAGTAATCGATTGTCAGGCTTTTGTATACTTAAATAATTTTAAGAATTTGAGCTCGCAGGTGGCTCGTTGACACGGGGATCTACAATAGTATAATTTAAATGTATCGACCGGGTAGCCGAATGGCGCATGCTTTATCTAAAGCACCTGTGAAAGAAGAAGGATCGAATTTGACGAGAGGTACAGTGTCTGTAGCTTTAACAGAATTTGAACTTGTCGGAATGAGTCAAGCTGGGTCCCCAAGAAGTAGCGTGACTCAAGGCCTTGGTGGACAAATATCAGAAGGAAATCCTGAGTTCGTCGGTGAAGGAGGTCTGTTGTATCATCGAATCCATGGCAAGATGCTTTTCGTCATGTCGAAAAATATGGAAAAGATTCTGGTGCCCTGGTAGTCACGGCTCATGATTTGAGTGGGCATCCATCTGTAGATAGAACGGTAGCAAATATTGTCCAAGACTTTTGGTTCGCTAGGATGCGGCATTATGTTCGACTGCATGTCTGAGGATGTATTGAGTGTTTACTTACCAAGAACCGCAGGGGGAAGAAACCTGAACATCCTATACCTATGTGACGTCGGCCGTTCGAAACTATAAATGTTGATCATGTGGGACTGTTCATGACCACCAAAGAAGGCTCCAGGTATATTCTGGTAAAGTTGGATAACCTGAATAAATAAGTTTGTTTGTATGTAGTGCGGAACACAGGGACTGATCTCTGGTAAGCTTCTTGAAGAAGTTTTTGGATACTTTTGTGTTTCTAGGCTGACTCATCATAGATCGAAGGACTTGTTACATATCTAGCGAGTTTGAGGCCTACTGTGGCCGTCAATGCATAGGGCTAGTAAGGACCTTCACACGCCACCCTCAGGCCAACGAGCAGGTTGAGCGAACTCATAGTCACCCTGATGATTACGAACCTGTAGCCTGATGGTTGGTCTGAAGCGCTTCCAGAGATAATTAACAATACTGAAAGCATGGTGACGACCAGGACGCCTTTCGAACTGATGCATGGCTACAGACTTCGGTTCCGGTGGGGGAATCTTAGGGCCTTATCAAAAACGTGAGAGCAATGGACTCCTCCGGAAGAGCTTCGTTTAACCGCCAGAGAGGATTTGGGAGGTGCGAAGGTGAAGGCCAAAGAGGCGTATGACAATATAAGGTATACGTACATAGTGAGAGAAATTTTTGTAACGAAAAGAGTGCAAACATGCACAGAGATGTCGACTAAATTGCAAGACCTTTATCGTGGGCCATTAGTTGTGATTGAAGTGCTCCCAGGTGATGTGTATTGGGTGGCTAAATTATCTGATGACAATGGTAGATAATTTGATACGACCACTTTTCCATGGAATGAGTTGAAGAAGAAGAAATCGGAGAGGAAATCACTGATGCTGACAAGGCGACTCCTAATGTACCTGCAGGAAAGAAAACCACCCTGTCGCTATCAAGAAATGATACAAAATCCGGGAGGATCCGACAGCCTGTGTTATAATTATTTATTTATTAATCTGATTATGAATTTTAAAATAGTTTGTATAATGACTAGGACTGACTATAATTAATAAATTAGAACTTAAAGACTGTCATGGAGTAATTTTTTTTTTTTAATCTCTCGTGATATTTGTATAATTATTATTATTATTATTATTTTGTGTTTTATTAATTGTTATTAAATGACATGTTCGATCACCCTGTTGAGGACAACTACAGTTCCGTCGGGGTTGTTGAATGTAAACTGCGGCTATATACGTATTACGCCTTATAGTGTTGAGTGTAAAAGGAACCAATTAGTGCTAAGTGCATTGTTAAAGGAATATTAAATAATAAAGTGTCTAGGGGAAGAAAAACGTTAGATATTGGTTTTGAATTTATTTATTCGCCGTACCTCACTGGTGCCAACTTTACCGACGGGGTAAAAGTTAACAGTAGGTACCAACTTTCCTACCGGAATCAAAACGCGTGAGATTCGAGTAGTATTATTTCTAGTGGAAAAATTGTCTTTAGATTTAGACATAAAAAGCGAATACACATAATTTTGTAAAATCAATATATTCTTCTTTAGAATCTAAAAATGTATTATGTTTTTATAAAGATATTTTACATAATATATCATACTCGTATAATACAATTTTAGAACATATATTAAGTATAAATATTGTTTTTATTTTATTAAGTGATTATTAAATTATTAAAAAGGAAGACGACCCATATTAACAATTAATAAATTACTATGACTATACA
>JAIUCT010008138.1:0-12457 GCA_021307375.1 Tetraneura akinire
TAATTTAACTTGCATCATAGGTTTGATTATGATTTAAGGATAATTAAAATTGTTACGACCTCATACAATTTATCACAACAATCAATAAATTAAAATAATTATATAAACAACATAATAAATTGATCTTTTTCATCAAATTATTCATAAATTATAGTGCGGCCAGCGAAACTATACTATTTTTCATGAGAGAAAGGTAGTGTTTCGCGCATGCCGACTGAGCTATGAATTGCTGCCGGACCCCTCGATTTGAGTCGTGCGCTCGACTATTGCCGATGTATAGCGACGGGGAACGACGGTAATTACTACCGCTGGCTACACAGCGTGCTTATATTAAAGCAACAAAATGTTGTGTATATTCTCACGAATTCGCACAGTGTACCGTAGCGTAGTAATGTACCGCACAGGAATGTGTTTATTTTACATCGCTACGTATACACAGACACATAATCATTTGCTACCGCTCTTTTCGTCGACGGCTGAGTGCGTAACTACACATGATCAGTTGGTGGTTGCTGTGCTGGGTGAGGTGCGGCGTGGGGATTCGCAAGAATAACGAGTTTTCGTCGAGACGTACTACCGTTCTCTCCTGAAAAATAGTATAGAAGCTTGACGGTCACGCACCTAGTGGCCGTTTTTGTGAAAACCAGGGGTTCTAAATATTTTGGTTATTTGTGCAGCTGCATGATCTTTTTTTCAAATGAATATATATATTTTTTTTCGTAGTAGTTGTAATATCGCCACTCACCTTGCGTTGATATTAATTTATAAATAAAAACACATTTTATTTGGTAGTTTAATTAAATTTAATATATATTATAAAAGCATAATTTTTAGAAAATAAAAAACTCGATAGACGAACAAAGACGCATTGAAATAATGTTTCATAGACTGCGTATTAATGACGTGCAACATTGTTGCCATATATCACAATGCTCACCCCTTAATTTGTGGTACAACTAATAATAATATACTTAAAATTAACAATATAACATACGTATAATATTACAAATATATATAATATATCATATAAATTTTTCTTTAATAAGTTGTGAAGAGGGTTTAAAATTTTTGCTAAATCTTGTACAAACTTTCCATAGTATTTAATCATACCTAAAAATGATTTTAATTCTGAAACATTCCTGGGCTGAGGCATTAGTGTAATGCACTTCACCTTTTCAGGATTTTTCCTTAAACCATGTTTGTCAATGATATGATCTAAATATTTAATACTTTGTTGGAAAAATTGACATTTATTCTTATTTAATTTGAATCCAGCCTCTTTGCACTCTGTTCGCACGTCACCCGCTTTACGATTACGTTCAGTGTGAACGACGTACTCGCGTAGAATGTGGGGAACAAATAAATATTTAATTAACAGAATTATATACCAAACAAAATATAAATATATTATTTACAACATCATAATTAAAAAAGGGACGTCCTTACAAAATTAATATAAGATTAATTACTTATTTCTTATACATAAAATAATTACAGTGTATATCTGATTTACATAAACATTATTTTACGATACCACGAAGTTTGAACGGGGCAGTCAGCGTCGAATGAGATTGAAATTGAGTGACACAAATTTCTGGTTGATAGGATCCTTTGCCTTGGATGGTTCGAGAAGCATTCAGGGTCGGGAACAAGACCGAATACAGTTTATCAGACCGACCAAAGATATGAACGTCTTTGCTAAAGACGCCTTTTCGTAAATTAGCTAGTTTACGAAGACACGTGAGTTCGGGAATAAGACCGAACAGAAAAATGTCGGACCGACCATCACAGCGTCAGAGGCGCAACCGTTGTGAGAAAAAGGGTCCAGGTATAACCGCGGATAACCAAATCGAACGCGAAATAAACGAACCCGCGGCGTTTAACACACAGCGTCGAACATAAAAAAGGACGCTGGAACACATCACGCACGCACAGTTGACTACGTACTGCGTGCTATATGGTCGACGACTACGTCTACGACTCGGGAATTTTGTACATTTTTCAATATTTGCCACGATGTTGCCCGGCCGGGGAATGTTCGCGAATTTTAATTTTAATTCTTAATTGGTTCTTGGCCGTCTTGTCGGCGCCATGGTGACAAACCCATAGTGCATTCACTGCATTGTGAACATTTTTGCGCACTCGTTGTTGCTCGAATAAACAGTATAAGCACAATCTTTAAATACTTTCTCTACTTCACGCTGGAAAATTGCCGTTGCTGGTTTAATACCGTAAGGCATTCTTAATACTTCATAAGTGCCCTTGTGGGTACTCCAGGCCAATAATTTTCTTGTTTCCCCATTTACTTTAAGTTGATTATACGCATTGCGGAAATCCAATTTCAAAAATGTCTGTCCCTTCTGGACAGAAGCAAAAATTTCCTCAATTCTTGGAAAAGGGTAATGAACGTCTTTCAGATGGCGATTTATAGTTACCTTATAGTCAGCACATAATCTACTACTACCAATAGGTTTTAATACAGAAACTAATGGAGTGCCCCATTGACAAGTGTCACACTTCCTAATTACACCACTGTCCTCTAGACTCTTTAGTCCTTTTTCTACAGCCCACTTATATGCAATAGGTATACATCTGTTTTTTTGATAAATAGGTTGAATATCTGAGGTTAATTCTAAATGTACTTCTAAATGCTTATAATCACCTAGCTCTTCATTAAATAACTCTTTGAACTCATATAACAACTTGTCTTAATTACTCTTTGTCTGTTTTGGCTCAATAAAATTTACTTGTACCAAACTTATACAAATTTTGTTTAATAAATTTCTAACACACAACGGGTTAGGATTACCTAAACGTTTAATTACGACAAAATCACACTCTACCTTTTTACTATTGAATTCAACTATGGCTTTAAACCGACCTGTAGTTTGAATGAATGAATCATCAAAAATTTTTAGTTTTTTTACCGGAGGTTCTAATTTGCAGTTTTGTAACTTACTCTTGAAAAAAATTTCATTTACTACAGTTGTTGCTGCTCCGGAGTCAATTTCCATACACATATCTGTCCCATTTATCTTTACCTTGATTGCCTCAGGGGAAATGTATACATCACTATTAATATTAAACAAAATAAACTCATTAATAGACTGTTCAAGCTCTACACTATTTACATTAACTTTTTTTTTACAAACTTCATCTAAATGATTTTCTTACAAATTTTACATTTATACTCGTATTTGCGATACTTACGTGTGTTAAAATCATGATTTGGCTTACCACATTACCACAATGGAAACATAATGAATTACTAACGTTTTTGTTGTTCTCCGCCTTGGACACCATATTTTCTTTAGGTTTTGAAGTTGCCTTATTCTGATTAACCCATTTGTTGAACTTCTTGTTATTACTTTTTTTCTGGTAAACAGGGAATTGAATATTTTGTGATTGATTGATTGAAGATTCTCTTTTTAACACAATATCTACTATATCTGCTAAAGCAGTGTTTCTGAACCGCCGGTCTGCCATAAAAGAGATGCCGGTCCATATTGTGTTGTTATCTGATCTATTTTTAGTGTAGCATTGGGAATAATGTAAGGATATTAAGAAACTTTTATCAGTAAATGGTCCGTGATCCTAACTAATAAGCCATTTTGTGGTCTGCGACTGCAAAAAGGTTGAGAACCACTGTGCTAAAGTCTTATTTGTCTATTATACACATAATCGGTCGAGAATAGATCCCTTCACTAATCCCGTTATGAACTTATCTTTTAATCTTCCATTAATGAGTTACCAAAATTACAATTCATTGCTCCCTTTTTGACTCGAACATACCAGCTACTAATTGATTCATTAGCATCTTGTTTTAGTTCATAGAACTTTGTACGTTTGCTGTATACTGCCACTTTGGGTCCAAACTGTTTGGATAAAAGTGTACATAATTGTTCATAATCCAACGTGTTCGGTAATACTGGTTTACATAATTCTCTGAGTATTGCATATGTCATCGCTCCTATAACCGTTATAAGAACTAGAACTTTCCTTTCCTTCTGTACATAATTCGCAATAAAGAAATTGATCTAGTCTTTTTACATATAACATCCAATTCTCACCAACTTGGTATTCTAGAACCGTGCCGATACCTATTGCTGAATTGCTGACTTTTGCAGGTCTTTGGATATAACTATTGCCTATATAAATATAATACCTAATTTATTCGTGTTAATCTCCGTCGCCAGTGTAATATCACCGCTCACTTTGAGTTGATATTAATTTATAAATAAAAACACATTTTATTTGGTAGTTTAATTAAATTTAACATATATAAAAGCACGCTTTTTAGAAAATAAAAAAACTCATTTTTCCTTTGTGTTATTGTTTTAAAAACAATAAAATACACAAATTTCTTGGATAAAAACAAATTGAAAAAAACGCTTTATGTACGTAGCAATAACTACATTCCAAAGTATCCCCCAGATAACATAAAGCCTGTAGTGACTCTCCGATTGGGCAAAAACGAAACATAATACCTATGTTATAATATAATTAGTATAATAAATTTAATTAGAAAAATAAGGAAAACGTATTGGATAAATACTTACGATTCCCAATATTATCTAAAAAATAAATATAATATTTTTAGTATTTGAGGAATAAGTTCATTATAAAATGTATATTTTTTAAATTATTTGTTTCAATTTGGAAAATATCACATACCTACATATATGTAAACAAAATTATATATATATATATACCTGTTAATCTAATTACTAGGAATGGGTTGTACATTCGTTAAATATTTGCATCCTATCGAAATTTTCAATAATTTTTTTTACAGAATTAACAAATTTAAAAGAAATACTAAAATTTTCGGAAACTAAAATTTTAACCATTTTACTTCTTTTATAGGTAATGAAGAAATATAAATATGACATGGAGAATTGGATAAAAAATAAACATAAATATATAGTGATAACAAAATATCAATGAGTACAGGCAATACCAAATACATGCATGCACGATTGTTCGAGAATATTCAATATAACGAAACGTATAGAACTTTCGAGAATCTTCGGAGGTAATATTATAGGGGCGCGACAACTACGTCTACGTGAGACAAATAGTTGTCGTTGTAGCTCAGTTAGAGATGGGTTACAGTGACAAAATTTTGGAACCGTGACAATGGTGACAGTAACTATAATTTCACCGTTACTTTTAATGGTGACCAGTCACCATTATTAATTGTTTATAAAACGTAAAATAAATAGCTATAATCAAAACCAGTCACCATTTTACTGTGGTGACTTAGTGAATAGTGACTGTGACAGTGAATAGTGACTGTGACTGTGACTGTGACAGTGATAGTAAAACATAGTAACAGTTGTAGGTGACACGGTAGCTATACTTTTATATTAGCTTTTTTTCACAGATCAGTGTCACCATTTTATAAGGTCACCATTAATTTTTTTTATTGTCACAGTGACAAACCGTGACACGATTGTCGCAGTGACAAAGTAACGGCGACGTGATTTTTTGCCCATCTCTAAGCTCAGTATATGAAGTGTGTCTTATAGTGTAAATAGTGTAAAGAGTATTTCATTTAAATAAATTATTTTCATTGTTTCGTTTTAATCCTTTTCGTTTTATTATTACATTTAATATTCTTAATAAAACACCAAAGAAATTTTGGAAATGTTAAAATAATATTTCTTTAAAATATATCTAAAAAATTAAAATTTGGAACAATATATTGATGGATAGGTTTAAGTTTAAAATATCTCGTCTTAATAATAAATCTATGCTTCATGTGTATAACCTAACCTAACCTAACCTTCTTCTTTACTTTTGAAAGAAAAGGTACAAAATGTTTCAAAAATTAAATAAATTAATATGTTATGTAGGTGAGAATTTATTCCATTATTAAATAAATCATAGCTTACCGATATGCTCTACTGTTAATTGAATAAAAATCCAAATTTATATTAATAGGTATTTAAATAACAATAATTATTTTAACAAAGACTTTCTAATTTTATTCATAAAGTTCTATATTATTAGATTAGCATTAGTTAGTGAGCGTTTTTTTTTTTTTTTTTTTTTTTTTTTTTACCAATGACATTGATCAATCTTGATTCACCATTGCCCGACACATCGATCTAACAGTTAGATTTAGTTGGATTCTAACTAATGTAAAAAATTGCAGCTATTTTAACATGGTCGTGTATCACATATTTCATCAATCTACCCCGAAGGACTACAGTTCCTAATTGATTATCAAGATGGGACTACCCGAAACATATTATGCAAATTCCAGTTTTGAGTTAAGAAGTAACGTGTATCGACAGCGGCACTGGTAGGTGAGTCACCATCAACGCCCCTTACTCAGTCTGTCATTTTCAGCATTCAAGCCCATCAGGTACCCGTGCTAACTTTCATTCTAAAGATGTTTTTTTTTTTAAAACATTATTTTATATCTATTATAAAACATAATAAATATTTATAATATATATCAATTATATTTTATAAAACATTTTTTTTATTTATTCTATATTTAGTTTCTAGTGTGTATTGTATATATTTATAAACGTGAATCTTATAATTAATCATAGGAGGCACTTGGAAGAATTTGATGGGGGTGAAAAAACTACTTGTGGGATTCATTTAAAATATCTAACAAATATATTAACAATTTAACGAAAATATAAAAATACTTATGATTTTAATTATATTAAAAATGTCATATAAGATAATATATATTGTTTTCTAAGCATAACCAATTATCAAATCATATCTTTATCAATACAATTCCATAAATCTAATTTAAGTTAGAATTATAATAATAAACAATTTTATAACACTATTTCAAAACAAGACGCTATGGAAATTCGTAATGTATTTATTACACCTACATTTTATATTTGTAGTGCCCTAAAACACATTATTCAAGAGTTTGCTATATAGCAATAAATATTCCAAAGATTTACTTAAATAATTTTTTTGTGGGGGAAAAATGATACTTCTGCCACCTCGAAATATTTATTGTGGGTGTAACTGCGCCCTCATGCCCCTCAAATGTCACCACTGTAATTAATTATATATATACTCGTATATATATTATTATAAACATTGTGCTGTGTATATTGATACATCGGACACCTTACGTCCTTAAAAATATACTACTAATACTACTATTTGGATAAATATAATCGTAATATTCGAAAATTTCTTTATCGTGGGAAACATTTTCCTTTTATATATTATATATATATATATATATATATTATTCTTCACAATGTTTGTAGACCTTCTCTGGAAATAATATAATTAATGATACGGAAACATATTAAGAAAGCGTTTATATTTTATGTTTGTTTACTCATATTTAACAATTTATAATTAAGACGGATACTAATTATAGTACCTTGAAAGATTACAAACCGTTTTATTACGTCACGAGCCAAGACTCTTTATACAACAACAATTTGGCTCAGAACATCACATTTATGATTTATGTCATTCGCACGGGTCGTGGAGGGGACAAATCTTCTATCACAACAAACAAGTTATCAAAATTAACTCCTTTTCTCTCTACTACCATAATGGAAGTTTTTTCGAGACATTCCTTCAGTGAAACTGAATTCGTCAAACTTAATGTAGAACACGTTACTCATAGTGCTACAGTGTGTAATTCTATTACACTTAGGATCACTACACTAAAACTTAAGATATACTAATTTATAAAAATTAATATTCAATTACTAAAATATCCAGAGAAATAATAATCTCTAAATTGGCCATATCAAAATTTTAATAAATATAAAAACATAATTATTTTTATTTTTAATTTAAGCCTTAAAATAATAATAATGTAAAATTCTACTTTTTTAAATAGACTTATAAATTAATTAAAATTAAAATTTTAAAACTATTGAACTTATTGAACAAGACCAAAAGTAAAAGAACATTTATATAGAAAATTTATTGATAACATAACAATATTGAAAATATGAAAATACATTATTAATTTAGATAAAAGAAGAGAAGTCATTATTTTTCAAAAGCAAAAGACAGAATATAGGAAAATCATTAAGAAAATTTACAATGAGATCGATGAAGACGAAGGAAATGAAATTATAAGTAGTGTGGAAAATAATTTTAAAGTTAACTAAGGTTAACAATATCAATATGGATGAAATTATTATATTGAAAAGAGGGAATATGGAGGAAATAAAGGACAGACACGAGACGCATAATAGTGGGGTGGATTAGAAGTTTTTAAAATAAGACAACCATATCGTTGAAAGATTCCATGAACACGTCCGATTATGGTATTTTCATCAATAGTGTATGGATTCCAGAAAATACAGTCACTTCCTTGTGTGTAAGATATGCAGGGGCGCATTAAGATACTTTAAGAGGAAATAAAAGGCACAATTTACAAAAGTAACACATTGTTAAATCAAGTACTTATGTCTTATATAGTTATAAATGTATAAAACAGATGGTTCCATTGTATTTAATAAGAGATAAGGAATTAACAAACGTAAAACCATGGTTACAAATAGAGTAATTTGAAAATTAAATAAGGTCATTAGGAATAAGTTATTTTATGGTGAATAAAAATAAAGGTATATTTATTTATTTCATATAATTAATAAATTAAAAATTTTTGCTAATCTATCTATCTATATTAATAAAACGCAAACTTCGTCATGAAAAATTTCTTTTGCTCTTTTTATTATATAAATTCTGTCGTTCGTCGTACGTCTTCTAAACTCCCACACGTTTTGCGGTCAACTTTAATAGCTCTTTCTATTTAAAAGTTTTTCGTAATTTTTTACGCGAATCCTTTTTTTAACCAAGCCGTTTACTTTTTCGCTTAATCGACAGGTCGCTTTTCTGGAAAGTAAAATCGATCTGATCGCGCGATAACCGGTCGACGGGTCGCCGAATAATCGCGATAACCGACCGCCGTTTCTCCGATAAACGTCCGAAAACGGTCCGTCGAGCCTATCTCTCTCTCTCTACCTTTGAAAATTTCAAGCCGTATTATTATTCGACACGATATTTTACGTTTTCTCCCGTCCTTTTTATCCCTTTACGACGATCGGAAGTTCGTTTCTTCGCGTTTTAAAATTAGCCAATGGTTTAATACCCTTTCCCCGTGATTTACGATGGAAACGTAATTTTTTCCATTCGTATTTCTCGCGTTGTTGTCGTTCGCCGTACCGTAAAGGAGTCGTTTTTCGCTGCCCGATCGCTTTTTTTCGCGTATTTTTCATTCGACAAACGTCGAGAATGATTTTCGGACCCTTCGTAGTCGGGTTTCCGTCTGTTACTCTCGATATTTCGCCGTATTTTGCGGATTTTTCGATATCACGAAACACTTTAAATATACTGATTTTCGACGGTTCTCCAACGAGCCACAGTGCAGCACTCGATATGTAGGCATGTTAGGAAGCTAGGTGTAGGAACCGGTTAGGCAGGTTTTCTTACGGTAGTGTACACGGCCGCCCGGAACCGGCTCCGCTGGGTTTCACACCCTAACTCGACGTACACTCGATTTTTTACATTTTTTTTTTTTCTGTTAATTTCGTCGTGCTCTTCCATACGCGCCGGTATTACTAATGGAAATATAATATAATTGCCGCCCGATTTCAACCGTTCATATATTTTATTATTATAACTTCAAATACTTATAGGTAATTGGTTTTAATAATTTTTAACGTTTCATATTATATGCACTATATCTCATTATAAAGATTCTTGACTGTACAATTATATATATGATTTTATATATAGGATTAAATTATATACGATGATTTTATGAATGTACTCGTATATTATGTTACAGTTATAAAATATAGTACGGTATATAATATACAAAGAAAAAACTAAGAAAGAACAACTGAAGAAAGGTAAAACTTTTCACGCGAACCAGTATCCCACTGGAAGCTATGATTGTGGTAAAGCTTTTCACGCGAACCTGTATCCCACTGGAACCTGACAAGGGTTAGTGAGTGCGACGAAGGCATACTACGCGTAGGGTCTACTGTGATCGGTCAAGGACTGTTCACCAGAAAAGAGTGTAAGTAGGACCACTAGATTGCGAACACCCTTCAATCCCCAGAAGGCGGATAAAATACTTTGATCATTATCCGATAAAGAGCTACTTCCGCCGGATTTAATGTACCCGAACACTATGGTAGCAGAAAAGCTTTTCACCCCGAACAAAATTCAACTAACCAGCCTTGATGGTGGTAAAGCTTTTCACCGCACCAGTATTTCGCTGGCACCTGTATCCGGCTGCGGCAGGAGTATCACTGCGGCACCTGCGAGCACTGTGTGTTACAAAACAATTTGCGTATCTCGCCCGAAAACCCATTGGAATATTACAATGGTTGCCAAGTTCATTTGATGGCAGATTTCGCAAACGATCGTACGGAAGAGGCAGCGAGATCGGCATGCTTGAACGCGCCAAGAAGCTGTTTTAGTCGACGGACCTGGCGGGACATGGAAGTCCATGCAGTATTCATGCTTGACGGCTGTCAACCGCGGTAAAAGCCGGAGCGTTCTGGCGGTGTTGTTCACATGTATTGCATCCGTTCTCTTGGAGGACGGTAGGACAGCGCATTCTACTTTCGGGCTGCCGTTTGGTACTCTGACCATCGAAACGACCTCCACCGTCAAGTTGCAGTCGCAGAGAGCGGACAGAATACGAGAAGCTACGCTTATCCTTTGGGATGAAACACCGATGTCTCCCGGTCTACAGCTGACTGTCGTCAATCTTCTGTTGAAACAGAATCTATGCATACGGATTGACCGTTCAGCGGCAAACTGTTCCTGTTCGGTGGAGACTTCAGACAGATCTTGTTTGTGGTCCGGCCAGTTGCATGTTGCCGTTCTCATATCGTCAATGCCTGCATTAAATCCAATTCCCTTTGATCGCAAATGGAGAATTTCAGTCTGTGGTGAATCAAGCGCGCTGGCGGTGACAAAGAATATGCTGCTTGGCTCTTCCTGCTTGGAAACGGTATTATTGACACTTATAGTGAGTGTACGATTCGATGAACACGTCCAAACTTTGAGACCTTGTCGACGGCGAATCCAATCAATATTTCAGCATCGATAGCGTTCAGTGTGATGACGCTGCAAATTACCAGATTAAATTTCTTAATTCGCAAAACCCGAGCGGTTTTCCAACGCATGTTCTGACGATAAAGCCGGCGATATTGTCATGTTACTTCGCAATATGGACCCCAAATACGGTTTGTGCAATAGTACGAGAATGGTGGTCGTAGAACTCAGGCGACACAACTTTAAGGTTAGGCTGCTGAATACTGCAGATCCTGCGAATGATATTGTTATTCCGTCCGTACCGTTGATTACCGGCGATGAGTACGGCATGCCGTTCGAATTTCGACGGAAACCGTTTTCCGTCATGCAGGCTTTCTCAATGAAGATCAACAAGTCGCAAGGCACGATTTTTGAACGTATTGGCATAAACTTGCCTACCCTTGTCTTCACACACGGACAGCTCTGCGTGGCGTTCTCCCGTGTACGAAACGCTGATCCCGTGAAGGTAAAAATTACAGACTTGGCTGATGGTATTCGTTTTACGTTTTATGTGGTATACCATGAACTACTGTAATTTCATACGTATCTAGCCCATGACAAATAACTAAAGTGGTGTCATCTTTTATAAACTAATGTGCACTTATCGTGAAATATTGAAGTCGAATTCGTCGAAATTTCATTTTTCGTGAAAAATGGCGTTTTTCGTCATTTTTTTGTCCTTTTTTTACCGCTTAGGGTCAATTTTGGGAAATTCGGAAAATGACCTTAATAAAGTACCAACTACATCCACTTTCCAACCGGAAAAATATGCTGTTCGTGAAAATCGGAGTATTATTTCGGGTTATAAAAGTGTTTTCAGACATAAAAAAAAAAAAAGAAAAAAGAAAAAAAAGACACACATCATGTAAAACCAATAGAATTCGCTTCGCTCAGAATCTAAAAGAGAAAAATTCCTAGACTATTTTTTAACAAATATTAATTCAAATATTTTAAGATAGCTCAGTAAATATTGATCATAGAAACATTAAAATTTTATTTAATTTTATTATTATACTATTAGCAGTTTAAGAACGCACCGGGCTGCGGACGATTATCGGTCCGAGTTCGCGTATTTATCCCCTCCACTGACATTGTCGATGCGTATTATCGCCGCTGGCAGCATTCTCGCTACCAAATACCAGTTTAGCATACCATCGATTTACGTGGGCGATTGTAAATTCCGCCCGGAAAAATATCCAGGTCAAAAAAGGTACATGTAAATTCCGCCCGTAAAAATATAGAGGTAAAATAAAAAACATGTAAATTCCGCCCGATTAAAAACGCTGCGATTTTACCGCATCCGAATGTGCATCGTGTAAATGTTATATTATATTAGGCCGATGCACACGTGCAGTTTTTGCCGCAATCCAACTTGCATGCGTAG
>JAIUCT010008141.1:0-12182 GCA_021307375.1 Tetraneura akinire
TATGTATACTCTACAAAAAAACATGCTAAAATTACAATTATTTATAATTATAATTTTAACTATTACCTATCTTGATGTTTATTACTGTCAAACACCGATGATAAATTGACATATTTGGGTAAAAATAATATCTTAATTCTTAATATAATATACATTACACAATTAATTAAAAGTACAAAACGAATTTAAACATGTTTATTATTGATGTAATTTGTTTATTATTATTTATTTATTCACTTAACACCCGAATTAACTAATATTAACCCAAATAATAACGATTATGAAAACCCTAATATCTCGTAACATTTTTCAATGTGGCGTTTTGAAAACTCGGATACCATTAACACCTGAAAGGCTGAAACCCATAATGGCCATAACCCGAATAAATAATTCAAGGTAAAGCCTCATTTAAAACATACCTACTTTATATTATTATAATATAAAATTACTAAAATATAATTTCGTCTTTTTGGTTGGTGAAAAACTGATAAAGTTTATATGAGTAATATAGGTTAGATGTTGTGTTAGACTATTCTTCTGCGATGAATTAAGTAAACATATTTGTAAACTGTATTGTGATTGGAATCAATCGACGGATACTCATAAAAATGTAATAGATGAACTTAAGAATTTACCAGTTCCTATTCCTAATCAAGTTGTTTCCGTGAGACCAATCGGTGAAATACAAAAGGTAGGTAATTATAATGATACACTTTTTTGTTGGGCTTTATATTGATGACACTTCTAAAAATTTTAATTATAAATTAAAATAAAACAATTTTCATAATAATTATGAAAAATACTGGAATGTACTCGTAGGTATTTCATTATTTTAATACTTATTTATTTATTATTTGTATTAATTATTTTTAGAGAGATGATTCATCAAGGGAAGAGACTGATACTCCTTTGCGATGATGGATGGATAGTGGTAAAACATAAGTAAAAATATATATTTTAATTACATTTCATAACAATTAAGTTTATTAAAGAATTTATTACTAGTAATTGATACTAATTTGTTTCAAATTTATAATGCGTTACAGAAATTACATCTAAACAAGGTATAAAAATATATTTATATTTGCATGTAATTTTTGTAACTTATATTGGATTTTTTATATTGTTACTTGCTTAGTTGTCTAATTAAATTGTTCATGTATTTGTAAGTTTTAAAAATAATAGAATGTTTCTAGTTAAACCAATTGTTAATAATAATTTATCAGTCATAGTTACCTATGATTTAATTTTTTTATAATAAATTATTTAATAATAAAATAAAAAGAAATTCATTTAAAAAAATGATAACATATATTTTTTCAATTCCTTAAAAATTTCTTTAAAATAAATTATTTAAGTAAGTAAAATGTATAAAAACTTTTGGTAAACCTCTACTCACATGATGTAAGTAATTTATTAACATCAAATATATTATATATGTAACAAAAATATTTATAATTACGATTTTTGGAAATATGTACCTATATTTATATTAAATTAAGTTTAAATAATTATAAAACCATAATGTAAAAGAAAGGAATGATAAAAGAGAATTTAGTGTATTTATAATAGATGCGTTGGGAATTTCATCATTACTGGTTATGAAGCTTATTCTTCTTTCAATTCCAGTCATTATAGGACTAATTGACTGCATATAAATTGCTGTTGCATTGTAATCTTCAATGTCTAAATAAAATAAAATATATTTCATGAATTATTATGGATTAAATTTACCCATGTTAGTTATAAATTATCTATTAAATTTTTTTACTAACTCAATATTTCATTCTTCTTTAATATTTTTTTGAATGCATGATAATTGTCACCACCACCAGCCAAATAATCATTCATTACAATTGTATAGCTGGAATTCAATACTAAAGGTTCAAATTTAGGAATGCTACAATTACCACATCTAATTAACAGTGATGAGACCCTTTGACCAGGCTTTTTTGTTAAATTGAATTCAACCATAATACCTGAAAAATATATTTACCTATTTATTAATTGAAAGAGTAGATTTTTTTTTTTAAATGTGAAATTTAGATTGTCTATTTATGAATAAATTAATAAAACTAGGATAAAAATTAGTTATTATTAATTTTTGAAAATGTTTGGTTTATAATTTTATTTATTAATTATAATTTAGTTATATTTTACTTACCAGATACTTGTAACATATATCTACCCCATTGAAGTGGTATATAATCAGAAACACTATGTTCCAGTGCTTCTAATAGAGCAGAACCAGAAATTGTAATTTTAACAATATAACTTGAAAATGGTATAACATTGATTAACTGTCCTAAAGTGATATAGCCTATTAAAAAAAAAATTTGAATTATTTATTTATATTTTAAACACTCGATAAGAAGAAGGAAGTTATTGAAATTAGTTAATTAATAGTATGTACTTATGTATTAGGTAAATAAGGTAATAAGAATAACTATACTACTATAGTAATTGGAGGAAGTAATGTGAGAGTAGTGTTCTCTCTGGGTTATCAATTTAAATAGGAAAAAAAGGTAGGTAACTAATAAGTTATACAAAGCAAAGTACCTATATAAGTATTTACTATTAATAAAATTATCTAATAAAATAACGATATTTTCAAATTTACATATTTTCACTACAATTATTATTCCATTAAAATTGTAATCACTTTTTACATTATTGTTGCGATCCGGTATATAGTATATATATTACTACGGATATAATAAGATTATAGTTATTTTTATTAGATTAAGTATATATTTTATATTATATTATCATTATTTATATATTATTGGAGTATTATGTTAGTCTGGCCTAACCCTGGACTAAGTACAAAATTATGTAGGTATTAGATTAAAATATTACTGGAATTGTAATGAGTCACGGGACGTTATGATAGTCTGTGTCGACCCAGGACAAGGTACAAAATTACCTATGTTATGTTTTTGATTAGCTATAATATTACTGAAATTATATTGAATGACGGGATGTCCTGTGAGCCTAAATAAAGTAACGATTAAAAATAACATTAGATAGTCTAGACTCCTGACGCCAATCGCATGAACAACAGGAAGACGAGAGGTTATAAAGGAACGCCCGGGACTCGCACAGACCAGACGACCCAGCAGAGACGACCACAGAAGACCAACGACACACAACAACTAGTCGATACGTCGTCACTTAGTGTTTTATTAAATTTATTTTGTAAACGTGTTAAATATATATTGAACTTGTAAAATAAATTATTAAAATATTTTCATACTAAAAACATTTTAACATCTATATATTCTATACATTGACATCCTGATTGACTACTGTTGAACGAAGTTGGCACGCAACATTATTATTATTCACTTATGTAATATTAATTTTTTTCTTTTAATGTTATGGAATTTTTTATAAATTACAAATGTGAATTATTTTACCATCGTGGTTTGTTTCATTAATTGAAGTCCGAATACCACCACATTGAATAATTCCAATAGGGGCATCAGTCCAGTGGTCTGTATACGTATGATTTCTAATTAGATTCTTATAAAAAAAATATATATATATGCATTTTATAAATCAGAACATATTATTATAATGTTAACATCAAAATTACTCACGTAGTAAACTAAAGAATCTGCTATGAGATTTCCTATGTTGCATTCACTCACATGGCAATTGTTAATCAACTCTACGGCAGTACGCCCAATTGTACTACTTGTCAATTTAATTACCATTGGTTTCCATTTATCAAGAACTTTAATCATTGCTGGATCTAATTAAATTTACGAGAATCGATTATTTAATAATTTAAATTGTTGACACTATCAAAATAATTAATTAGCCTATGGCGTCGAAGTTTACTTTACCTTGTTTTATGTCATGATTCAGTAACAATGGTGAGCCGTTAATACTGACTAAATCACCATTTGAATCGAATCGTAGATCGACTTTACCTATGTATTTGGTATTGGCGTATACTTGTAAAATTGGTATGGTCTTATTTTTAGAATTTGTCACGTAAAATGGATATGATCCGTATGGAATTTCAACACTGGGCGGATGAGGACCTATATAAAAAGAAATTGTTTCAATATGAATGATATGGGTAAATTTTTATTATAAATTTAATGTATTAAATCATTAGAATGAATCTGCTTTTAATTCCATTATTACACATTTCATTCACTTACCGGAGTACAAAAATGTATGTGAATGTCCGCCTACAATTAAATCAATATCTTCCACTTCTTTCGCAATTATTTTATCTACTTCAATGCCACTATGTCCAAGACCAATAATTATGTTCACACCGTCGTCTCGTAGTTTTTTAATTTCTCTTTTCAAAGACTTAACTTCATCAAAAAACTCTACAGCTCCAGTATCTGCTATAGTCTTTGGGAAAAATAAATTAATGAAAAATATTGATTATTTCATTAAGTAATATAAAAATTAAAAATAATTAATAATAAATAGGTACTTTAAATAATAAACATTGTAATACATTGACAAAATGACTCAGAAAATTTTGGACTTAAAACTTGAAAATTGTATTTATTGTTCCATAGCTATATATCTGTGATTATAATATTTTGGAACTGTTAAATTAATTTTTCTATAAAATATAAAACTTAATATTTCCAAAAAATTTTGTTTTTATGTATACGTACATGATGTTTGATAAAATTGGCAATTTTGGTTTTAAGGTTTGAAAGTTTTACTGAAGTATATTCACATATTACTTAACACAATACTAAATTATTAGAAAAATTTCAAGTCTCAATTTTTTTTATAGGTATTTAAAGTTAAAATTTGAGTAAAACCGATATTTAAAGTATTTTTATGGATTCTTTTTATTGTACCCATATTTCAATATTTTACAATAATGTTATATAAAAATAAAATTGACAAAATTTTTTAAAAATTTGAAAATGTTTTGAAGCTTAAATATATTTTACATAACTCAGTTCCAATTAATTGTTAAATATTACATTTTCAATGTTACCTACATTTTTGTTTTTTGGTTTTTTTTCTGTAGCTCTTTAAAATATAAAAAGGAAGGGAATGGATACAGGTGTGGATGAGATAAGCATATAGGTGTAATTAGGTTGGTGTTGAATTTTGATTAAAATTTGAATGCAATGATAAATCATTACATTGGAAAAATAATTATGAGAGAAATACCGTCAGATTTTGGTATTTCGATATTTAGGGGTTTTACGATAAATTATTTATATTGAACGTAGAGACAGATAAATGTAAAAATTGTAATCAATACATTTTTATCTGATGAACTTCACTTAAAATCGTATTTCCTAATGTAATTATTTATCATTGCATTCTAATTTTAATTAAAATTCAACACTATCCTCTTTATACCTGTATGCTGTATCCCTTCGACCCTTCCACAGCAATATCAGCTCTTCTTTTTGTTATTAAAAATAATACGAAAATATAAAATATATCATATCATATATGGACATGATAATTCTTAATACAATTTTAATGTCCCTAGAAATATATTGAATCTATCATATCTAGGTATTATTAGTTTTATCAACGAAACTTGAGTAGGTACCTACCTAACTACTGATGATTTAAAACATATAATTCTGCACCACCAGAAATTGAGACCAATTTACACCACTTATGTCGAGTATAGTACCTATATGTATATTGTGTATGCGTATAGTGTATACAGTAATACACATTTAAGTAAGTATAATGAATACATATTAGGCCATTAGGTATTACCGGGGTATCCGTCGTCAAGTATCCAACGACGCCCACCTTTGTGTTATTTAACGTGAACACGTATGACGGCAATATAAATTTGTTTAAATCGGGTTCGGCTGTCAAATTTAAATTTGATACCACCGTGGGTATAGTATCATTAATTCCTTTTAAGTATGACACTAGACTTTCGACTCCATCATCGAAGTCATGATTTCCCAAAGTCTGTAACAATAAAATATAAATATTATATACAATATACCTGTAAGTATTATGAAAAATATCAACATGAATACAATTCATTTGCATAAGATTGATTCACGTATGATAAATTTCTAAAGCAAATATTGAATAGGCATGTAAATAATTATTGATGCTATAGGTAGGTATAGTAAATAAAACTTTTACATTATAATACCTACCTAATTATTAGGTAACTAACATCTGGGAAATGTAAGAATATTTACTCTTTATGGTAAACGCTCTGTTTATTATTTTTATTTGGTACCAATGAGACTATAACTAGGTAAAGGTAATGATTTTATAATTGTATTAAATATTTATATTCTATAATATACGAGGTCTGTTCAAAATGTACCAGGACAAATATTATTACGGATAATCTAGGCACGATATCGTTTTAAATTATAGATATTCCCCACGTATTAGTGAATATTTTAAACAAAACCCCAAGTTTCTATATTATCTCAGTTTAAATTAACACATGGTTAAATCGAGTCAGTTTTTTTTGTTTGAAATTTCCAACATGTCCGAAGTACCGAAGTTAACAAACAACGTGTGCATGAAGTTTGGTAGTAGGTATCCGTTCTCATTTGAGAAAATGTTTTTGTTAAAATTTCATGATATGACCCAATTGAGATTTCCGCTTCATCTGCTAACTCACGAACATCTCGGTCATTTCTCACTTTTTTGCAAATTTTCGACAAAACAACATCATTATTATTGGATGTCGCTTGTGGCTTGTCTTCCAGAATGTGGATCATCTTCAGTTAACTCCTGACCATTTTTGAAACGTTTAAACCATTCGAAGGTTTTTAAACGATTTAATGAATCATCCCCAAAACCTATTTTAATCATTTCATACATTTTCGTGGCATTTAAGCATTTTTACCGAGTTTCAAACAAAACTTGATGCACACAAGTTCGTTAACTTCGGATATGTCAAAAACGCCAAACAAAAAAACTGACTCAATTTAACCATCATGTGTTAATTTAAACTGAGATAAGATAGCGACTTGGGGTTTTGTTTAAAATATTCACTAATACGTGGGGAACATATCTATAATTTAAAACGTTATGTCGTTATCTGTTTTATAACAGCCATAACCCATAATGTTTGTCCTGGTACTTTTTAACTTGTACTTATAAGCTTTTCTATATTATGTATTCTGAATAATCTCAAAAATTGTTAATTTTTACTTCTTGTCTTTTTATAATATAAACTGATATAGTTAAGACTGTTAAGTGTATCTACCTAATACCATTGATTATAAATATTAATATTTATAATCGATGCAAATACATATTTTTAGTTATGTACTCGGTATAAATAAGATACAACTATTGATCGCGGTAAAATATTGTTCGTACTTCGTACGTAACAATTTATTGCAAATATTAAAGATTTTATTATAGTCTAGGCCTCTAGGCCTGTTATAATAATATTATGTCCTTAATCTTATTATCTTTATAAAGTACCTATCAGTCATAATATATGATTTTAAACAAAAAATTATTCTACTTGAAGTAATCAGACTACAATTATTTTTATTCCAAATTTGTATTGTCAACCTATTACCACAAAAATGATAATAAAAAAAGCATGCATCATTTTAAAATTATATTATACTGGTATAATATAATATCTAAAGAACATTTATGCCGGGTAACCAACCATCAAAGTAACACATAAGGTGAAGTAACACGTGATTTTATAGTAACGCAACACTCATAAAATTTTGTATTAAAATATATGAAAATAATTCACTTAAGTCTGCACACAGATTAAATATGTCAGATTATGTGTCATATTCTCATTTTTGGTCACTCATGTGTCTTATTTGAATTTTTGTCTACCTATGTGTAAAACATGTGTAAAACGTATTTAAGGTACCAATGTGAAATTGTGAACTCCTAATACTAATTTATTTATAATCCTAATACTATTAAGTTTCTAAATTTCAAGAAATATTCATGAATTATTATAAAATAATATTGAAATTGTTGATTTCGTCTAAACTTTAGTTTCAGTAAAAATGCTGTACCTACCTATTTTCCATAGACCTATAAACTATAGTTTGTATGTGGTATGTCTATGCTATTTTCATCATTTCTTTTGTAATTTTTCCTGCCGAATAAATTTAATTTTGAGAAATTGGAAAAATGATATTAATAAAGTACCAACTTACATACATTCACTTTCCTACAGGAATCATATACTATTCTTAAAAATCAGAGTATTATTTTTTGTAAAAAGAGTTTCTAGTGTCTACAGACATAAAAGTAAAACACATTGTAAAAACAAATCTTCCCTTCGTTCAGAATTTAAAAATCATTGTGGTTAGACAATAAGAAAATATTAATAAATTTCCTTTTTTAAAAATAATTTATCGAACCGGTTTATAGTTTATAATAAAACTTTTTTAAACGCGGAAATTGATGAAAATTAAAATAATAAGTGATTAAGTGAGTATTGATTTTCGATGAAAGAAAATTAAAATAAAGATATAAAATGTAATAACTAATAAGTATACACCAATATAAAAATGAATAATACCATGATGTCGGGTTGTAGTTGTTTCACGAAATCTACCACCGGTTCCCATTTGTAGAACGAATAGTACGGCGTGCCCTGGAACGTATCACCGGCCACCATAAACAGCGACGGTAATCCTTTCTCAGCGGCCTTTTGCCGCTCCTCGCGCACCACATTCGCGGTCCTGGCGAACCCGCCGTAACACTGGCCCGTGGCCGCGTCATCTTCCCGACATTCGTTACAGTACACGTCCGTTTCGTCGAAGTGACTGTGCATGTCGTTGGTGTGCAACAAAACCAGATCCAGGTCCGCGACGGCCATGGTTATCGCGAACGCCATGACCGCAAATGCCAACGTCCCGCGTCCCATAGTAATAATGTAGTTTTTTTTTCGTTTCGCTCTTTGTTTATCGACTAATAATAACAATCCTCGACGCGAATCGGAATATCGATCAACGTGTATATAAATCACACGGTAATAATGAAATAGGTAAACGTGCTTCTGAATTCGCGACTGCCGTTACTCGTGTTATATTATTGTCGGACGACGCGACCCAAATATTTTTTTCCGAAACATCAAATTATAATTTATGATATTTATGTTTTATATTATTTTTATATTTTGTATTAGTATACTCATACTAATTAGCATTATTGCATAACGGACGACTTACAGGTACAATACGAGTCTATTTTATTATATACGAGTAGGTACATATTATAATCTCAGACGACTTTATCTAATCGTATATGTGTCATAAGTACCTATTTTTTTTTATAATAATTATATAATAATAATAATAATAATAATTATTATAATAATAATAAAGTTAAGTTGTATATTACAATATTATATTGGTCCATTGTTATTCATTGCGAATCGACGTTATCCGGTTATCCGCATATCAGCGTATCATATTAATAATTGTAAATTTAAAAAAAAACATTTATTATACAAGTAGGTAGATTTTAAAATTTATTATCCTGACGTGTTGATACGTTTTTAACTATAATCATACGAGTTTTACCTGTGTATCATATCATATGCGTTGTTTGTTTGTTACTAACCGCGGTTTATAATATTATTATACACACAATGTTTATATAATATTATTCGCAAATCAATTTCGGTATGTACGCACAAAAACTCCCCTGAATAGTGTATTTTAGAGCACTAATAATATAAAATGTATAATAAATCATAAATGCATTTCGAATTTCCATAACGTATTGTTATGAAATAAAGTGTTATAAAATGGTTTATTATTATTTTTATTATTATTATTATTATTATTATTCCTTGCCTAAATTATATTTATTTAATTGTATTCATATCGATATATATATTTTTTTAAATTTTTTATTAGGGAATATACAATCTATACATAAAAGCATAATAAGAATATGTGCATATAGATATGATTTGATAATTGTTTATGCCTAGAAAACAATATATTAATACATAAGGCATTTTTAAATATAATTTAAAACATATTAGTATTTTAGATTTTGAGCGAAGCGAAAAATGTAATGGTTTTACAATGATTTGTGTCTTTATTTTTTGTTTTTTTTTTTATGTCTGAAGACACTTTTACTACCTATGCTCTGATTTTCATGAATAGGTAGCGTATGTTTCCGGTTGGTTTCAAATTTTTCAAAATTGACCTTAAGCGGTAGAAAAAATAACGAAAAAACGGCATTTTTAACGAAATCCATTTCAATAATTTACTACAGCTTAAGCAATTTAGAACTTAAAGACTTTAAAATTTGTTGGGGTGCTCACATAGATACTGTACCAGCTAAATAATTATATGTGATAAAATTTTGGAACTGTTACGTTAATTTTTTTACAAAGTATAGAATTTTGAATATGACCTAAAATTATCGTTTTTATGTATAGAAAGTTTATAAAATAGGCAGTTTTGGGTTTTAAGGTCTGACAATGTGACTGAAGTATACTCTTATATTACTTAATACGACACCAAAATATTAGAAAAGTACCAAGTCTCAATTTTTTTTTTATAGTTATTTAAAATTTAATAAAATCAAAAATCTAATAATCCATATAAGTATTCTTATTATTTTTCTAATTCTTTTACAATAATGATTAATAAAAAAGATAAAAAATTTTTAAAATTTTTACTGAAGCAGACCTACATTTTGGTTAAGGTAGTTACAAAATATTAAAAAAATTAAGGTATTAATTTCTGTATAAAAAGTTAAAATTTGAGTATTATGGATATTTAAAATATTTATATGAAATTCTTCTTATTATTTTTCAATATTTTACAATTATGTTAAATAAAATTGACAATGCTCAAATACATTTTACTTAACTATCAGTTCTAATTAATTGTGAATATTACATTTACGATTATTTTTTATAGCTAATTAAAGTTTAATTATTAATAGACAAGGGAAGGCATACAAATGTAAACAATTGGTGTTTATATCACGTTATTGAATGAAAAATACCAATCTTGATTTATAATCAAAAGTATTTAAAAAATGTATTCGATTTCAAATATTATAAAATACTTGTGAAAAATAAAATATTTAAAATACATTTTCAAATTTCAAATATATTTTTCATAAGTATCTGTTTATTTAAATTATGTATTTAAATAAGTACTTACCATAAAAGTTGAATACTTTTATTTAAATATTTTTAATAAAATGTTTTACATAATTGCACTTCTATGAAGTAGAAATTATGTATTTTGAATAAGAATAATTATTTTAAAACCAAGGCTTTGTACCTGAATTAACCATAACTATAATAACACCACTAAAACCCCTTAAAAAACAAACACCTGAAACCCTTATTATCCTGAATAGTATTTATTTAAATAACCCGAATTAACTCATAACCTAAATAAAAAATTCTGGTTAATCTAAAACCCGAATGAATTTTCAAAAGTACTCAAATACGTTATTATTCGTATATAGGTATTAGGTATAATGTATTTGATATAACATATAAGTTTACGTAAAATAATTTTAATATACTAATTCTTGACTATTGTGAATACAAGTATGTATACTCTACAAAAAAACATGCTAAAATTACAATTATTTATAATTATAATTTTAACTATTACCTATCTTGATGTTTATTACTGTCAAACACCGATGATAAATTGACATATTTGGGTAAAAATAATATCTTAATTCTTAATATAATATACATTACACAATTAATTAAAAGTACAAAACGAATTTAAACATGTTTATTATTGATGTAATTTGTTTATTATTATTTATTTATTCACTTAACACCCGAATTAACTAATATTAACCCAAATAATAACGATTATGAAAACCCTAATATCTCGTAACATTTTTCAATGTGGCGTTTTGAAAACTCGGATACCATTAACACCTGAAAGGCTGAAACCCATAATGGCCATAACCCGAATAAATAATTCAAGGTAAAGCCTCATTTAAAACATACCTACTTTATATTATTATAATATAAAATTACTAAAATATAATTTCGTCTTTTTGGTTGGTGAAAAACTGATAAAGTTTATATGAGTAATATAGGTTAGATGTTGTGTTAGACTATTCTTCTGCGATGAATTAAGTAAACATATTTGTAAACTGTATTGTGATTGGAATCAATCGACGGATACTCATAAAAATGTAATAGATGAACTTAAGAATTTACCAGTTCCTATTCCTAATCAAGT
>JAIUCT010008144.1:0-12866 GCA_021307375.1 Tetraneura akinire
ATAAACTGAATGTTGAGAGTGATTTGAGACTAAAACTAACAAGTTTTTATCCAGATATTGACTTTCTCGTGAAGAACAAGCAATGTCAAAAATCACATTAAATTGTTTATTTTGTGGTAAAGTTGAATTAAGTTTTTTTTAATACACAATAGTTTTTTATAGTTTTTTTTTTAATTTTTAAATTTTTTTATTCCTAATAATTATATATGTACATGTATATATATATATATATATTATATAATATAATATAATATTTATGAAAACGAATATAATTATACTATGGGTGGGCCTCAAATATTTTTTTACAAAATTAGTGGTCCGCGGAACTAAAACGGTTGGGAACCGCTGTGCTAGGGTACTCTCCGGTATTTGCCGGAGAGTTATAGGGCAAGGGGACTCTTAAGGTTTAAATTGTACTAAAATGTCCCACACAACATACCCCCTGGGTTAAACTGTTGCAGTCCCTGCAACATTATTCCTACTTAATATTTCAAATTATATAATATTACCATAAAAAAAATAAAATAAAATGAAATAAAATGAAATAAATCTAAAACAGTATAAAGAAAATTCACTCAGTAGAATATTTTGTTTATAACTTTATTTCGAGTTTATCGTACCTGGTACTTTTGAATTTTGATAATATATATTGTTATATTATTATACTTGTAAATCTTGAATTATTATAATATTATATTATATAGTTATTACTTATTATTAATAATTATTATATAATATATTTGTTGTTGTATTGTGAACTATTATTGTCACATATGTAGTTGTAGTCTGTAGGAGGTAGGACAGTGTCAGTGTACCTATTATATACTTAATAATATTATTATTATATTTAGGTATAAGTATTTTATCATTATCTGTAAGAAACCAATACTAAATATAATGCATACATCTTTATATTTTAAATTTTTAATATGTGGCGATGTATAATGGATACCTACATAATGTTATAATAAATTATTAACCAGTGTTATGATGATGTGTAATGAACTAATGACTATATTATATTGCTATAATAAAATAAAATGTTAATTGTGAATTCATAGCGACGATGCTACGATAACGGAAAACTTTATTTATTTTTATTAAACGCTATTCGTCGAATTACGCGAATTTACACGTGACCTACGCTCCGAACGACTACTACGACCACTACTGATCGGGCTGTTACCACGACCGTAAGATAGTCGTAAATTCACTAATTCCTCGTCAATATACCCATCATCTAACCCCGTTACCGAACCATCGGTTCCCGTTGTCGGTGGGATATTAACGCGCGACGTGTTAATGGGGAACAAGGCAGTACGTGGGTTTAACCCATCATCCGCCAATCTTTGTTCCAGGATGACTAATAAATCATCCTTTGAACCCACACTTGAAATGTCGCGACACTCACACTCTTCTCTAAGTTCGCGCAGGGACATTTGGTATATCGTTTTGTTCGACATATTATTAAAAATTTAATAGATACCGACTACAAAAACGACAATGTATGCACCGACTCGAAAACGTAAACAAATCGTTTATAGTAGAAATCGAAAGTAATCAACCGTTCGATAACACACGTATGGTATTATAACAATATATAATAACGCGATACAATTTGATATTTACGACCTTGCAATAAAATTATTATAATATAATGAGAGTGAAACAAAATATATTAAATAATTAATAAGTGCTATCTACCAAATATGACGACCAGGAATATTCGTAATTGCACAATGTAATCGTTCGGTTCGACCGTTGATTATCTAATTGTAATTACAATACGAAATCCAATTAAGACGTCTTCGGAAACACTATTACTGCAAAAACCGCGTTATCTGGGTTTCTTGCTTGGTAATTATGCTATTTAAGACAACTAAAATTATGCAACACCAAAAAAACCACAGAATATTGTTCTATAAGCAAGTTAAATAAGTAAAATTATTTACTTACGTCAAAAACTTCGGTAGCAAGTATCACCGTTGTCTTTGTCGATTCCTCTGGGGGAGCCAATTTGTTGCGGACGTAAGGTGACCGAGCTCAAATCACGACGCACAACACAATTTAAAATTAATATATATATATTTATATATATATATCCTTTGATATATATATATTTATATATAATTTATAATATTATATATATATAATACAATATTTATATAATTTATATTTATTAAATTAAATAACTTAACAAACAATGTGATTACAATAATAAATATTATTGTAATCAGTAGTAAATACTACTAGTATATTAATACAATTAATATATAATGTTTTAAATAAAACATTAAGAGTTCAAATGAACATAATAAAATAATATTAAATAATATTATATCAATCGCACGGATCGCAAAAGCTCGGGTTCGAATACCGTACGACGACTAACGAGCAGGCGGCGGTAGCGGTGGTTCACCGATCATCGCCGCCGTCGATAACGTAACTTTGCTCAAACCAGTATTTGCATATAATTCGGGTAGTCCCGTCTTAATACGCAAATAGGAACTGTAGGCCGTCAGAGTGGACGGGTGGAATATGACAGGCGTGAAACACGACCGTGTCACATTTAACAGTGGAAGATTTGTTTGAATTAATTCTTTCAAAGCGTTGAGATCATACAGTCTTTCTCGATGCACCTCTTGGTTAAAAGCGTCATGCATTGGACGATTGGGCGCGGTCAGGCCTAATTGAATTAATAGTTTGTTTGACATTATCAAGCACATGTCCTCAATTGAAATCAATGCTTCATTGTAAATTTCTTCACTGATTTGTATATTTGGATTTCCCATTCTATTCTGTATTTGATACAAAATATCATCACACATATAATCTTTGTACTTGATCCACAAATCAATTGGGTTTGATGGGAAGCATGTAGATATGATTATAGAAAACAATGTTCGTATTTGATGAGCGTGTGATGATATTACAGCATCATTGAGAGTTTGATCCCAATGAGCGTCATTTTCAAGCAATTGCAAACGTTGACAGGCTTCTCTGTAGGATCCACACAATTCACCATCAACAGTTCGTAACTGTTGGAATGATGTTGGGCCACGTACATTGACTAATAGCAGTCGTAAATAAAAACATTCATCATTGCTTGGATGTACTGAATAAATCCGGCCAATCGCATCGGTGGAATATACATCTGTATATCCTGGAACTGGTTTTCCTTGTTTCCGTCGTATAAATCTTCTTGAGGATTGATTCCAGGTATAATATTTTGGCATTTCAGAATATAGCAATGTTTGTGCGAAATCATCGTTTTGGCATGTCTCAAAAAAACTGGTTAATGTAGTAGATGGTGGCGGCTGAGCAGCTCTTTGTACTGCGTTCTGTGCTGTAAAATACACTCTTTGTCCATTTTCTAAATGCACAGCTAAGTGAACAACAGAAGGGTGTCTCTCATGAATAGGAAAAGAAAATATTCGCCAAACTGCTTCATTACTACTGACATAGCGGCCCATTTGGTATTGGGTAACTTCATCATTGGAATTCTCTGCACCAATTCCAATCACAGCCATATCACTCCCTTTGGTTACATATTTGCAAATGTATTTAATAGATTTCACTGAATGGCAAGATTCAACGTTGATGTGTGCTTTGAATGTCTTTGATAAAATGGGTGAATATGGAACAATCCAACGATTATCTATTTCAATATCTTGTTGATTTAATTTGACAATTGTTGATTTTCCTTTTTCTCCTGTCGATCTGCGACGATACAATGGATAACCGTCATTACCAGTAATTGTTTCCGATATTAATGTCCGTGGATATCGTTTTGAACATTTACCATCCATCATACACGGTGAATTTTGATTAAGAGTTCTACAGGGACCATGTATCATGTTTTTGATAACTACCTCATGCAATCCAGGATCTACTTGTACATTAGGGATTTCAGCTGATATCACTGCATCAACTTCATTTGGCCTTATCTTTTCAACCAACCAAATCAAAATGTGTGCATGTGGCAATCCTCGTTTCTGCCACTCCACAGAATACATCCAGCAGCGTGTCTCACCAAACACATTATGTTTTACGATGAAATCCATTAAAGATTTCAACTTTTGTCTAAAGACTCTGGCTGTAATATCATGACGATCAATGGGTGATTGCCCAGAGAATAACTCCCGCTTGATTTCTATCCATTGCGGATTGCATGTAAATGTGATGAACAAATCTGCTGTACCATAATGACGAACATACGACATGGTATCTTGAGCATATTCGTGCATATGCCGAGGGCTTCCGATGTATGTTGCTGGAAGAATAGTCATCCGACCGACATTCTGTGCATTTCCATCAGTATTAATCGCATCTCGAAGGTGTATATACTCTTCAGATCGGAGTTTGGTTTGATTCAACCTGATGAATGTTAATCTCTCCGTTTCAATTTTAACATACATGTCAACAATATATTTGTGATATAATCGCCGACATTTCAATATGTGATTATCTTCATTTTCCCGAATCATTAGGCGGTATGAATAATAGTTCATTGAACTGACTTTTTTGTTGGTTTCAGAACCTGTAAATAGATTTTGTTTTAATAACATTCAAATATAAAATTAAAATACATAATATAATGACTGAGATATTATCGCCATAGCTAAACTAATATTTTAGTTACCTGTAATGGGATTTATCATTTTTATTGAGAAATCGTAGCCATCTTCACCTTGCCAAAATATAATGGGATATTGCAGTGCATCATATGAGCGGTGTGTTTCCTTTATACGTTGTAATTGATCATTCCGACGATGTAAAACAATATCACGGGATTCCAAGTTTTCTCCAACTACAACGATAGCAACTTCATCAATAGTTGGTGCATTAAAACGTCTTGTATGTTGACCTGCAGGTGTTTTATCAGCTCTGATTACAATTTTGTGATTATCGGATGGCATCAGATCCAGGGCAGTTTTAAACAATATAATCAATTGATTGTGTTGATGAAATAAAGTTTGTAATTGTTCTACAATAGACCTCTTTACTAAATTGTTATGTGCACAACGCAGATCAATTTCTTGTGGTGAATTGCCCATAAAATAAATTTGCAGGAATTTGTTGTCGCTATCTGACACTGGTAACAGTGAACCTGCTCTGTGATATATTTGCCCTTGTATCTGTAAATAAAAAAAAATATTATGGTGTGGTATAAATTAATGGATTGTCAGTGATCAAACTTAAATAATATTTGATCTTAAAAAGTATATATTTAGTTTTAACTAATATCTATCAAATATAAAATATAATAAAAGTGTCACTGAAACTGAATCACCATATAATATGATGACTAAGTGATATATTTCGTAATGATTAAGAAATTGAAGATTAGTGACACATCTTAACTTTGGTGACAGAAAATTTTGTTCGCTAAAATAATTATGAGTAACTGCTATAATACATACCTTGAAAGTTGGCATAAAATTTTCCCGAACTACATTTGTTGCCCCAAATGAAGTCATTTGAAAGCAATTGTTATATTGTTGGATATGTGTCAAAAAGTGTATAGAATCTGTTCCTATTCCTGAAACCAATGAGTACAATGGTTCTGGTGGTGGATCCAATGGTATCAATTTCACTTTACCATTTGCGCAACACAATCCATTGGCTTCGTTTTTGTATTTTAATGCCTTACAGTGTGAGCAAACCGAGTTCATAGAACCAATAACAACACATTGGTAGTTACTGTAGTCAATTGACACATCGTAACTGAAAGCAGCTCGATTCAAACTTGCGCGATTATTAGTTGAATGTCGCGCTCGCGCTTCACGCGTTTGTGATATCCGAATTCTTTCACGTTCATTTCCGTCGTCACGTTCTTGTGCAGTACGATTAGATAGGTAATTAGCTTGGTTTGTAGCATGTCTGGTTCTTCTACCTAAATTGCTTCGTCTTATAGGAGGCATATCAAATACAGGGTGATCCAAATAACTTACTACACTCATTTTCTCGGTCAATTTTAATGTTTTTCAATTTTTTTTTTTTACAAAATATATAGAACTTATAACACTACATTTTTATATAAAAATACAATTTTTTACAATTTTTTTTCTTGCTGATTTTTGAATTTTTATACTTTTTTTAAATGGCATGCTATATATCTATTTACACCAAAAAATAGGTAAAAAAATTATAAGAATTATATTCCTTTGTCATTTTTAATTTTGTTAACTTTTCAATGAACTACAGTAATTTTCATTAAGCTGTTAAATGGATATTTATTAAATAGTGAAAGTACTTTTTCGGAGACGCCAATTCATTGACGTTTGTATTGTTTACAAACACTTTCAATAATAGGTATTTTATTATAAATCATAATATATTAATATACCTACAAAATATAACGAGTGTGTATTTCCAATTTAGTATCCAATTATGATGATAAACACAATTAATTAAATACCTATATCTCTACTCACAATCTCACTAGTCGTAGATTTATTAACGTTTAACGATAACCATTTAATGGAATATTGTCGAAATGTCTAAAGATTTATATCGCCTTAAAATTAATTATCTTCAATTCTTCATATCAAAATTTAAAATATTATTGGTAATACTGTAATAGTGTGTTTGACTTTGGATTTGGACCACGGTTTAAGATATACCTTAATTATATATTATATCTCTTAAACCGTGATTTGGACTAATAGGTATAACCTCAATCGACAATATTATTGTCATGACGGGTGTATCAAACAATATAATAATAATTGACAAGCTGAGTTAAAAGCGCATGCTACTCAGTACTCGTATGTTGTAATCATTCTGTGTTCCTCAGTCTTTTTATTATTATTTTAATATTATATACCTATTCTTAGTTGTGTTATGTTAGAAAAAATTTAAAATAATTTGTTATAATGAATTGACTTTTTAAATTTTAAGTTAATATTACATATAATAATAATTATATACTTGTTTTACAATTTATATGAAATTGAAAATGAAAATTACATAAATACAAATACTTAGTTTACCAATATCTGTATTATAATAGATGTTACTTTAATTAAATAAAGTAATAGGTATTCAATATATTAAATAAAGCCGTGAAAATGTGGAACAAATCACAAATCCACGATCAATTAAATCGCGGTAAGTTATATAATATATTATAATGTGTATTACATTATCATTTATACCTAAATACATACTACCTATGTACTAGATATTTATAAATTATACACAATTAATTTAAATTTGTTTATTATTTTATACTAGTTGGTGGAACGATAAAAACTAATTTTTTTTCAAGTCGATAAGAAATATAATTTTTTTACTTCGTCTACTATTTATTTTTATACTATTTATATGTATAAAAAGTGGATTCAATGGTCAAGTTAAATATTTTGGTAAGTACATACATAATTTAAATTAAAAGATAAATAAATAATCAAAACAATATTTTAATTTTGTTTATATTAGAATATAATATGAAGATTATAATCATCTATGCATAAAACATTCAAATCACTGTTTCATATATTGTCAAAAATGTATACATCTTTCATCAACTACTAAACTAATGAAGACATCTTCAAGTGACCAATATTGCCAAAAATAAATAAAATACCTATAACCCTTTTTTTTTTTTTATTTATTAATATTCTTTATTAATTAAAAAATCTACTATATATTTACTATTAAGGGTAAAAACAGTGGTTTTTAATTCAGTAAAGTCATTTAGTAAGTCTAAAATTGAATATACATTATAATAAAAAATAATTATAAATTATAATATAAAATTCAATTTAACAATTGTTTTATTATTTAATTTATATAAAAAAAAAGTCTAAGAGTAGGTACAATGTACAAATAAATATGCCATAATTTAAATTAGTTAACCACAGTATAAAAAAATTATTAATAAATATGAAAAAAAAATTTTCCAATTTAAACTATTACCTACTGAAATAGTGTTGTTTTAAAACTGATGTTTTTACCATTTATCTTTTTAAAAATATTATTATCATCACCATTTTTAAATTTAAATTTAATTTATTATGTCTAGGATTATTGAAAAGTTTATTCTCATTTTATAACATATATTTTAATCTTAACTCATATTTTGCACATGTGTGAAACGAATATTTGGATGAAAATATGTTTTTAAATTGGGAAAAGCTTTTCGTTATCCTAGGCTATTAAATTATTATAAAACATTTAAATGGTAGTTTGATTATGCATAATATATTTAAAATGAAATTTTAAATTAATTTATCAGATTTATTTATCTATTTATATACCTACATATTTATTTTTGTTAAAAACGATTTAAAAAAAATCATTATATTTTCAAATAGTTTTTAATAAATAGGTAATTTGAAAACATTTATTTCTTTAATTTTGTAATATTTTAAATTATGTACATAATTATTTAATTAACCTACTGATAATGGAAGAAATATATATATATATATATATAAGTATAAATTAAAATAAACATGTATTTATTTATTATAAATTGATGGTCAATGTTTTTTATTATATTTTGTGTTGATTGTTGTATGTAAAAATTATAAATTGTATCAATTATAAAAAATATATAATGTTAAACTATAATATTTTAATTGTTTGTATATTCATAAATGAGTACTAAGATAATGTAACGTTTAATATATTTTATATTAATTTGTAATTATTTACATTTACATCATTTATAATTATTATAAATCATAAAATGTGTTTTTTTTTCATAGCATTAACCAAATATATTTATATAGTTGTAACAGTGAAGTGAATTCTTAGTTTCAAAAAAAAAAAAAATTTTAATTAGATGTTTGTAATCCTTGTAAATCTTTATTTCATAGTTTCATACCTATTACTATAATACCATTGATTATAAATATTATTTGATTGTATTTATAATCAATGCTAATATCCATAAAATCGTGTTACATTATATCATTTTATCATGTTTTTATTTTTGTTTACCTGTAACAACTAAATAACATAGACTATGGTAAAAAACTAAATATGTCATTATCAGCATGGAAGAAAAATTATCAAGTAAGCATTAGCTTTAGCTTATTGCTTATTGTGTAATGTTATAAAATAATTATTAATTATTAACCTTAAATTTAAATGGCTGTGATTTAATAAAATAACTATTAAAAATAAAGTAATAACTACATATAGTATTATAGTATATTCATGTATAGTGCATCGTGCGTAAACTCTTTAATTATGTTCTTTTATAAATAAATAATTAATTAATGTCCTTCTTCAATTTCTTCCTAACTTACAATAACTAGTAGGAACAAAAGTTCAATCTTATATAGGTTAGGTTAACTGTTTTTCATAAAAAATGAAAATACAAGTAAAAATAATATTTTATTAATTTATTATTTTATTTATTAGTTTTTAATTAATAATTAGCTGGTTAGTCAGATTGAGTATTGACCATTTCCAAAATTTTATTTGAAGATGGCCAACAAGATGGTATCGGGTATTCCTTGTTGTTTGTACGTTTTCTATCCAGAGTACAACAACGGATCTGTAAAAAGAAGTAAAAATTTATAATTTTATTATAAAATAAATATAAAATTATATAGTGTTTTTTTTTGTTTTACCAGGTTTCCTTTGGACCAGTAATTAAAACGTGATTTTGCACGGTTTATTGCCAACACATCATCAAATAAAATTGGTTTTACCTTTTTAACCGTTTCACCAAAATCAGAGTGCTTAGGACACCACCACACTTTACACTAGACATAATGTATAAGTAAAAATTTTGATGTAACTTTCAGACTATCATATGAAATGTAATGTACATACTTCATTTATTGTCATATCTTTGGGTTCATCAATGGATGTTGATGATGACATAAATGTTGGTATGACATCTTTTTCTTTGTCTGATTCTGATCTAATTTCATTTGACTTCAACTCACTAATAATATTATTTTCGATTTTGGATAATTTTGCATCCAATATTTTTTCCAATTTTTCGACCGTAATCATATTATCATTTTCTTTTTTCTGTTTTTAGTATAATTTTTATATTTTAATTAATTGTTATTTTTATTTTTATTAGGTATTATATTTTATTCATTTAGTTACATCTTACCACTTGTGTTATTTGCACCTTTAAATTTTCATTTTCCAACTCACTATTATTGAATTTCTTTTCTATAATTTTATTAGTTTGAGTAAGTTTATCCTGTAATTAGTACTCGTATTATTGAATATTATAATGTAAAATTATACAATAAACAATTTTTGATACTAGTTTAAAATAAAATAGGTTAAAATTGTAGAAATTTACATACTATTTTATATTCAAATTTTTCAAAATCATCTCTATATTTTTCGATCTCCACATCTCTATCAATTAATTCTGCTTCCAATATTTTATTTTTGTTTTTCAATTCATGTAATTCCTATATTAATAAAAGTATTTTATAATCTTAGAATTGTACGGCAATATACAAGGGCGTATTTAAGGGGTGGCCCAAGGGGCCCGTCCCCCCCCCCCATTCGCCGTGTTTTATATCATACCTTTATTTAAAAATAATATAAATAAATAATTATTTTTTTGATTGCCGATTGGGATTTAGCAGTATTACATAGCAATTAAATACTGTTATGGCGTAATTATACGGGTGACGGGATATCGATTATTACAATTTTACCAATTATTAATTGGTTTTAAGACCCATCCAAGGCGAATTCAATTATTATAATATAAAATAATATTATATATAAAATTTTTTTATAGGTATAACAAATTATTAATTTTCTTTTTTTGAATAACTGTAAATACATATATTTTTTAATTGTATAACATGTATGATGTATTGTATAATACTATAATAGCTAATAAGTATTTAATATGTTATTCAAATAAATTATTGTCAATTATCATAGGAATTTTATATATATATATTTTTTTTTGGTGTGCCTCCCCATTGATAATTTCTAAATACGCCCTTGGCAATAAATTATCAGGGTTTAGTTAAATCTCATTTATGTATATAATATATATATATTTATTTTAAAACATTACTTTTAAATTAGTTTTATAAATATTTTTTATATATTAGAAATGTATAAATTATTATTAAAATAATATATGTATTATGTAATAATAAATTAAATTAGTAACTTCACTTCGATTGACACTAATTTATGTTTTTTACCTGCATATTCGATTCCAGTAATTTTACGATATTCTTATAACCATCTTTATAAAAGTCAATTTCTGATAAATAAGATATTCTTGTATTATTACTAGCAATAAAATCTTCGTAGCTATCCGGAAATTCACTCATTTTGTGATATTATATTAGATTTTGTGATATTAAAGAAGTATTAAATTAATATATCAAAAATATTAAATACTTGTGGAAAATTATTTTCACTTATCAAAGTACTATATATTTAAGGTTATTTTATGTATGTATATATTTATATTTTATTTATTTATTATAATAATATACCTATGTACATATTTAAATCTTACAATTTTTATTATAATTAGTAATTAGCAATGTTTGTAATTAAAATTAAATTCTAAGTTTAGAAAATTTCCCAATATTTCCCTGTATCTATTTTGATTATTTGCTTTTAAGTAGGTATGCTGTGAAGTAAGCTGTACTGTTTACTGTGTAGTTGTATGTACACTGTACTAGACATTTTTTAAATAAATATATTTTAGTTATTTAAGCATATATTGTATATTTTTTATTAATTTATAAATCTTTAATCAGTTTCCTTACCTTTATCTTTTTAAAATGGTTTACAATAATAATGAAAAAAGTGACATGATAGTTTGTTTTATTGAATCTGGGAAGAATTCTAGAGCTGCTGGAAGGTTATTACAATTTGATTAAATTAACTAAATGTTGAATAAACGTATCTTTTATAAATAATGTAATATGTAAAAAATATAGGTTGTGGTTTTTACAATAATTAAAAACTAATTAATTTATATATTTGAAATATATTTTTACGATTTAAATACATTTTACATTCAGAAAATTGATTTTATTTTATATTAATATTTTATAACTTATAAATGTTATATATTTTATTATATGACTTATTGCATTTAATTGCTAAAAATTAAAAAAAATATCTACTAGAATTTTCACCTATAATCTTTAGTAGATTAGTACATTTTCTGAGATTCTAGTTTTATTAAATTTTAGAATGTACAAAGAGCGTTTTGGTGAACGCAATCAACCTCATCATACGATGTTTCGCCGCTTGTTTACAAATATGGAAAAGAATGGTAAATTTATTTGTAATCGTGGTCGTAGTCGGACAGTTACCAATGATGACAATGTCATATTAACATTAGCCTCACTCTATGCCAATCCAAAAATTTCATTAAGATCTGTATCAGGTAAAAAATAATTAATATCATTATTCTAGATATAACTTTGATGTATTGATATAAATTATTTATATAATCTAAATTTCTTATTACAATTAATTTAAATGTAATGAATATTAACATTTATTACACTAATAATAATTAATATTAATTCATACAGAAAACATTGGGATATCATATACATCAATACAACGAATAGCAAAACGTTTCAAGTTTCATGCATATAAAAGTACAAAAGTGCAGAAATTATTACCAAATGACTATGATCGACGTTTAACTTTTGTAGCTCATATGATGACTATGATTGAAGATGATCCAACTATTTTGTCAAAGATTCTCTGGACTGATGAAGCAAAATTTTATAATAATGGTCAAGTGAACCATCATAATCACCATTACTGGAATGATGTAAATCCAAAATGGGTATTGGAATCACATGTTCAATCACGGTGGTCGGTTAATGTTTGGTGTGGTATTATTGATGGATACTTCATAGGCCCATATTTTT
>JAIUCT010008159.1:0-13955 GCA_021307375.1 Tetraneura akinire
TAGAGATGGATCGTTCATGAACGAACTAGTTCACTGAACGACTGGTTACTGAACGAACGATTAATAAATGAACGACTATACGATATGAACTAGTTCACTAGTTCAATTGAACGAACGAAAATCGAAAAGTTCAAAAACCATACGCTTTTATAAAATTTTATAAAACACCTAAATATTCACCGAGTGCCAATTCAGCATAGAGATAATATTATCTATTCAAGTGATTCACTTATCACTTCATAGTTCAGTAGTTCATCGTTCATCTTCAATTCTTCATTTCCTTCACAAAATGAGGGATGATAGTGTAGCTATTATAGCTTTTTTTATAGATGTTTTAAGTTGATATTTTTAGTTTAATCGAAAATATTATGAAAAAACGGTATTATCTGCCTAAACTTCGCTCATAATCGTTTTTCGAATGCAATGGTTTATCATTGGCCATTGCATTCAAATGTTAATTAAAATTAAACTATGATTTACACACCTATATCCCTGCGGCAGGAGTATCAGCAAGTCTTTTTTTTTTTTTAATGTAGAAAGATGTTTTATTTGATTAATGTTATTTATCTAGAGAATTTTGAATAAAATTGTAAAATGTACCATAAGTTATAAATTAAAATTGTGTTTTTTTTTTTTGTCTTCTTCAATAAATAATTAATTCTATTATAGTCTTTTAGATTTCAGATTGTTTTTTACTATTTATGTTGATAATATGCTGATCGTGAATTATAGGGAAAAATAATAGCAAAATAATGTACATATTTTTATTTATGGCCTGCTTGAAACCTCGCACACCCAAAAAAACTGAAATGACGCCTCTGTTTATATTTAAACATTTGTTTATTTGTTGGTGTATAAATATTATAATTTTGTTTTTTTTTGTTTTAAATTTAATATTATATTATTATTTTATACATTTTTATTTTGAATTAACAATATTTGTTATTTAATTATGTACCTACATATATTTATAAATATTGTGAGTACCTATATATGATTTTATGTATTTCATAATTCGAAATATCTACCCAATGTTTAAATTAATGATTTAACATTTTTATTATTTTTAAAATTATTATTATACCATTTTGATTGTATGTCATGTTTTATTATATATTTATATTATAAGTCTATAATTGATTTTTTAAATAGACAATTGACTAGCAGATTAGATATTATAATTTCTAAAATCAATTATATGTGCAATATATACGAGTACCGACTTGCTACTTATGTTATTTAATAAACTCAATTAATATAATTGTATTCATTTTCATTAAGTTGTATATAAATATCAAAATTATATAAATATTAAATAATAGCCAGTTACATTACTAACACTGTCATTTTTCATTTTTTTTTTGTAATATAAATTTAATGAATATTCTATAACCATATTATTAATAATTATTATTGCAAAATAATATATGCCAAAATAATATTGCCAATAATATAAATATTTTTTGGCTTCTTCTGATTATTTGCGCCATCTATGAACATAATATTTGTATAAATACTCTTAGTCTTTTGGTCTGTTTCCATTTTGTTGTATAGCAGTGGACCATCTATGTATATTATTCAATCTGAATCTATGGTTTTACATTTTTGTTTATAAATTCCAAAAAAATAAATGGTTTTTAAATTGTACAAACTACAAATTGTTTTGTTTATTATTTACCATAACCTCATGCGTATCCTATAATATCCTTTTATGAATATTATTCATAAGCCATTGAAGTATTGAGTATTTTTCTGAATTTTATAAAAATTGTGTGTCGTTTATTAATCTATATTAAATACAATTATAATAAATTAGTATTACAACATTCAACATATACTACTTCATTTGTGTACTGTATAGATAATATCAAGATTATTATAATCAAATTTTTTAAATTTTTATACAACTATTTAAAATATTATTTTCTATATTTAGGTAAGTAGGTAATATTTTTTTATAAAGAAATTAAATTTTCTTTTTTTTTACTACCATATTTTAAATACTTAGAAATGCCGTACTATAGAGGTAAAACGTCTGAGGTTTGGAACCATTTTATGGTTATGGCAGGCGATAAAGCCAAGTGTGGTTATTGTACCTCAAAATTGAGTTTTTCTGGTGGAAATACTGCCAATCTGAAAAGACACTTAATAGCAAAACATCCAACAGTAGTCTTTAATAGAGTTGATTCATCAAGAAATCAGAGACAAGGTAATTAATGTTACTATTTAAAAGAACTACCTTATTTTTTAGTACATACCATTTATTATTTACAAAATAAGTCATAGGAGACAAATATAATTAAAATAAAAGTTATCTTATAATTAATCACATAAACTAAAACTAAAAACATTATTTTCTTATTACTAAATTTAAATTACTAGTTTTAAAAATTGTCAAAATTAATACAATTAGAAAGCAGACCAATCGATGATCCAGAAGAAATACTCCAAACTCAGCAAGTGCCTGAACAGCCTGATATTGATGCCTCACAACCGGGTCCATCAAGTGCAACACCTCTGACTAGTTTTCGTGCACCGATTTTAGGCTCGAATTCACAGAGATCTATGACTGATTTTGTTCAGATTAATAAACCGTTAACTGTCCCCAGAAAAAAAGTAATTGATGAGCAATTAGCAAAAATGATTGTCAAAAAGTAATAAGCATGATATACAAATAATATAACATAAATTTATAATATTGTACATGTTATTAGGTATTACCCATTTTCTATAGTTGAGGATCCTGAATTTAAAACGTTTGTTCAAATGTTAAACCCTGGATACATATTGCCAAGTAGAAATACTGTATCTAATAATCTGATACCTAGGTTGTATGAGTCAACTAGGGATGACACTTTAGAACAAGTAAAAAAAACAAGTGCTGTGTGCCTCACAACTGATTGTTGGACTTCTGTGAATAATACCAGTTTTATGGCAGTAACTGCACATATATTAAATGAAAATATGGAATTTAAATCATATTGTCTTGAGTGTACCGAATTTAGTGACCGCCATACTGCTCAAAACATAGGGGATAGACTTAAGTTAATAGCCAGCACTTGGAACATTGAAAATAAAGTTACAGCTATTGTAAGTGACAATGCTGCTAACATTATAGCTGGTATAAGACAGACTGGGTACAGACATTTATCATGTTTTGCTCATTCACTGAATTTGATTGTTCAAAAGGCTCTACAGCACATAGAACATATAACAAATAAAGTTTGTACAATAAAACAATCAATTGGATTACCTATACTTTAATGTTAATATTTTAATTTCATACCTTAGGTCAAGTCTATAGTAGAATATTTTAAACGTAGTCACCATGCATTGTCCAAGTTACATGCAACACAAGAACAAATGGGATTACCGATTCTTAAACTCAAACAAGACGTTGTAACCAGGTGGAATTCCACCTATGATATGTTGAAAAGAATTATCAGAGTCAAGGATGCTGTTATCTCGACAATTGCAGTCCTTCAAGTAATCCGATTTATTTTAATTAAAATTTCCATAGAGTAATTTATTTTTGCAATCAAATTTTAGCTTGACATACCAGTATTGACTCCAATGGAATGGTCTGTTATAGAAAAATCTGCTGACGTTTTGGAAATTTTTTATGAAGTCACTCGAGAAATAAGTGGAGATAAATATTTAACTTTATCTACTACTATAATTTTTATTGGTGTAATGACTCAATCAATGATGAGGTATGAAAATGATGTAAGTTTACCATTGGAAGTGCATGATTTAGTCTGTTCACTAAAGACAGAAATAATGACGCGTTTGAGGCCATTGGAAGAAAATGAATTGGTAACTCAAAGCGCGTTACTGGACCCCAGGTTTAAAAAGCTAGCATTTTCTAATACATCTGAAAGAAAATTAACAAATGCTATGACTTTATTAAAAACTAAAGTTTGTTCAATATCTTACCCAAATGCAATTACCGATAAAGTTACTGCCATTACACAACAGTCTGAAACTCAGAGTCAATCATTGTTGTGGAAGTCGTTTGACGAAGAGTTCGACCGTAACAGAGCAGTTCATAATCCACAAGCGGCTGGAATTATAGAGATGGACAAATATTTTAATGAACCACCAATAGGACGAAATGAAAATCCACTAGCTTGGTGGAACGATAGGAAAACTTTATATCCTCGTCTTTATATCTTGGCTAAAAAACGTCTATGCATACCTGCAACTTCTGTGCCATGTGAACGTTTATTTAGTAAGGCTGGTCAGATCATAACTGAACAAAGAAGTCGTTTAAAACCTGGGAAAGCGTCAAAAGTATTATTTTTAAATCAAAACTTATAAGTGTAGGTATAATATACACTTTTATAAAAAAAATGGTGTCCTTATTTATTATTTTAATATTTAAAATTGTTATTATTATGTAGGTATTTAAGTTACATTGTTATATTTAACAAAAAAAAAAAAAAAATTATGAATTATAAATTAGGTAATAAATATAAAAATGTAAAATGTATCTAAGTTTACTTTAATGCATTTAAATTTATTAATTAAAATAAATATTATATAATTATAGAGTAAAATATACTAATAAATTAATAATAATAAACTTACAGATAAATATAATGTCCGACGAATCTCAATAACCACAAATTAATTAAACTATTAAAAAAATAAATTGTAAATTTGTAACCACAACCAACAGTTGTTAGTATTGGCATTACCATGGCGGCATGGCTAACTCATGACTATAGTACTTTTAGATAAATAGATAATACATAATACATGTATTATCTAAGATAGTACTATTTACAAAAATCGAAAAACATTTAGGTTAGGTCTATCTGGTTAATAAGTTCAGTTCAACTAAAAACAGTTTGACCATAAAATAAGTGGTGAAGACTGATCTGCTGACAAAGACTGCCAAAATACCACTTCAGTGATTAAATTGAAATTCACGGAGGGCCGTAAAAATCGGGAAAATAAATTTCAGGAATATTATTATAGGAACGATATTTTCTAAGAACAATATTTTATAGAAATGGGATTTTACGATAACACCATTTAACAGGAACTATTTTAATAAGGAATGTTATCTTAAAGGAATAATATACATCAGAAAAGTATTAGGCAGTATCGTTATAATCTGGACAAAATTTTACAAGAACAATTTTTTCTAAAATTCTAAATACCATCATATCAGTAAATCTTATCAAAAATTATTATTTAATAAATATTGAAATAGGTACTAACCTATTGAATAGTAGTTACTAATTAGTAATTATTGTTTAATGTCTATTGTTATTATTTTTAAGTGGAAGAGACGCTCGCTTCGCCTGCCGGCTACGCTCACTTCCTCAAGCGCCGCTTTGCGGCACTTCTCGTAATAATGGGGCTACGGCATACCTATCTAATACCTACGCCATAGACCGGATACTGGAGCGGATAGGCAGTGGTTTCGTGTAACCTAAAACCTAGTTTTGCGAGACCTTTAGAAAAATCAAGGTGGATATATATCCACCTTGGGAAAAATAATAAATAATAATCCATAAAAATTATTATCTGGATTTATAAATGATAAGTTGATAAAAACCATGTTACTACCAGATAGGCAGATAGGCAGATACCATCATCCGGTAAATAATTTGTCCTGAATAGTATGTTTCTGTAATAAATCTATCCGGTAAATTACGTTTCATGGAAATTATTGTTCCTTTATAAGTCGTTTCCCATGATTTACTATTCCTGTAATAAATTCAATCCTTAAAAATAATTTCCCGAAAAGTACGATTCCGAATGAATATTATCCTGATTTGTATGCGCTCCCAAATTCACATGTACAATGAACTTAGTGTCGTTCAGTGAACTAGTGAACTATTGAACTAGTTCAATGAAGTAGTTCAATGAAGTGAACTATGAACGAACGAACTAGTTCACCGAAATGAACGACATTTGCCATGACTAAGTACTACCATGATGTTAATAACGTGTTAATTAATGCAGTGCTAGCACAGATTATATGATAATATATCATATAATCTGTGGTGCCAGTGTGAATTATTAGTGATAACTGATATTATGATAACGAATTACTAACCATGACCGTTAATTGTATATTTTGTTTTTCGCTTTGTCTTGTTAAACATTATTTAATATTTTTATTGAACGGCGTGTTAAAGTTAAAATGTAATGATTTTAAAATGTAAAATAGTGTAAAAGTGTAATAGTGTGTAAAATAGTGTAAGTTTAAGTTAATATATTTTAGATTTAGACTATTGGTCTGACAACGGTTAAATTTAATTTTCTAATCATCATATCCATCTGACTATCTGAGTAAGTACAAGTACTTATTTTTAATTATCTAGTCAAATTGCATATCGTGTTGAGCAGTGCTATATTTAACTTATGCGAAGCTCTAGGCTTGTGCTATGCTAATCATTACCTTTTATGCCTTTTATATTATTATAAAAAATAAGTATAATAGTATCTAGGCATTATAATTTTTATTTGTTGAAAATAGTAAATTATGCTTAATGTCAAACACTGCTTTACCTTTGTAATGTGTATATTTTCATGCTAAATGCTTATTGCTTTTAATTTTGCTGAATGGTTGATGGCATTTAGATGGCTAAAAATTGGAAAAAGCAATTGAGCGGCGCAGAGAATCGTAAGAGGGCAAAAAATAAAGCAATTAAAACTGCAAATGTTTTGTCAAAAGTTGCTAAACTCGATACTTATTTTAATATTAAAAATGCAGCTAATAGCACACAAAATACATCAAGTATAATATTTATTAAACTTCTATAAATAATGATTCCTTTTCTTTTCATACTAGGTATTTATATTTTGATTTATTTAAAACTAGGTAATGATCAAAAATCCACTGATAATGAAAATAGTGATGACATACTTAAAATTGTAAACTGTAGTCCTAGTGCTGAACTTACTGTTAATAAAGTCGAGGAAGAAAAATTTGAAACAAATTTAATTTCTTTGAGGTAAACTATCATGACGTATATCACAATGTTATAGTGATATAGTTTAATAATGTAGTGCCATAACATTTAATATCTATAACATTTTTATAGTAATGACTATTCCAACACAAAATCCACTATTGATGAAAGTATAATATATGCTGAAAAGACTGAAACCCAACCTGCGACCCCTAATCTTGAAATAAATGAAGAAACTGCTATTCCCAAGTAAGTTTATTCAAAATATATGTTTGTTATGATATTTAAAATTATATGTATAATATATATATACAATTTATTAATATATTATTAAAAAAAAAAAAACATTTTTTTAATATTGTTACTAAAATAAAGGTACATTTAAAGATATTATTTACAAAATATTATTCATAATCCAAAAATAATATTTTGTAAATATCTTTAAATGTACCTTTATTTTAGTAAAAATATCAAAAAATGTTTTTTATTTAATAATATAATTAATATATTTTATTTATAAAATATTAAATAAATGGTAATATGGGGTGGCCAACTGACATTTTATAAATATTATAAAAATGAAATATATAATTTAATATATTACAATAATGGAAATAATGAAAAAATATATTTTATAAATATAAAAAAAATATTTCTGTGCTAGGTAGGTATCTGGGATTTAGAATAAATATTATTATATTATATTTTCCCAAGCTCATTTTTCCCCCAGTTCTTTACTGTTTGTGATATACCTAGTTATTTTATAGATCATAAATCATCAATATTTTAAATATTAAAATGATTATAATGATTATTTTGTTTATTTTATTTTGTTTAGTAAAGACCCTGCTCTGTGGAATATAAATGAAAGTACCATAGATTATTTTTCACTTAATGGTTTTGATCAAAACTTAAAAAATACAGACTTTTCTTCTTCGAAGAAAACATATATAAGAAATATTCGTGGTAAACAACAATCATATTTTAGATACTTCAATCCAAGTTTAATTAAAAGTAAGCTGGTTAATGGGGAATCTGTGAATCGTACATTTGTTGTTTACTCTGAAAGTAAAGGTAGCATATACTGTGCACCATGTCGATTATTTGGTGGTCCGAATACTTCCAATATATTCTCTAAATTTGGATTTTGTGATTGGAAAAAAGGCGATCAAAAATTAAGTGGTCATGAAAATTCAATTAATCATAAGTCTTGCGTTTTAAAGATGAAAAAGAGAGGAAATGAAGTAGGGCGAATTGACCATCAAATTATTTTACAAGTTCAAACAGAAACAAATTACTGGAAAGAAGTTTTAACCAGAGTCGTAGCTGTAGTGAAGTCATTAAGTTCCCGAGGACTAGCAATGAGAGGGCACGACGATAAATTTGGGTCTACTCACAGTGGTAACTTTGTTATAAGCTTAGAACTCATTGCTGAGTTTGATCCATTCCTTAAAAATCATATATCAAAATTTGGAAACAAAGGAAAAGGAACAACATCATATTTATCTTTTACAGTATTTGAACAGTTTATAGAAATTATGGGTGAAAAAGTAAAGAAAACAATTGTTAATGAGATAAAAAATGCAAAGTACTTCTCAATCATTGTTGATTCAACACCGGATATTTCTCATACAGACCAACTAGCATTTATTTTTAGATATGTAGCAAATAATGGTGAACCAGTTGAAAGATTTTTGCAATTTTTGGTAAACCCAGGACACAAAGCTAAGGATTTAGCAGATGCTGTCTTTATGGTTTTGGAAGAAAATGAAATAGACATTAATAATTGCCGTGGTCAGTCTTACGATAACGCTTCCAATATGTCGGGAATTTATTCTGGACTCCAAGCAAGAATCAAAGAAGCATGTCTCCATGCTGTTTACGTTCCATGTGCAGCACATTCATTGAACTTAGTTGGTGAATATGCTGCTAATTGCTGTACATATGCTAATGAATTTTTCTATTTTCTACAGAATGTTTATTCTTTTTTTTCTGCATCTACCTATCATTGGGACGTGTTAAATCAATGCTTATCTAAACCTGAAAATGTAACTGTTAAAAGATTATCTGATACCCGATGGGCGGCTAGATTTGAGGCTTGTTTAAGTTTATCACATAATTGGAATGAAATTTTGAAGGCGTTAAATATTTTCATTAACAATCCAACTGAAAATTCCAAAACTAAATGTGAGTGTAAAGGACTATTGAAGAAAATGAAGAGTTTAGAAATGGGTATTTTGGTATCACTATGGAATGATATTTTAGAGAGATTTAATATTATAAGTAAAAAATTGCAGAATGTTCATATTGATTTGACCATTGTCATAACCCTATATAAATCATTGATAAATTATATAATAGATTTAAGAAACAGCTTTTCACATTATGAAAAACTTGGCATGGAAAAAACTGGAATTATAGAATATAAAATTTCCCGTACAAAAAAAAGAAAAATACCTTTTGATGAATCATCTCTAGGTGATACAGAATTTGTAGGTAAAAAATCGTTTAAAATAAATACTTATCTTATCATACTAGATTCTTTACTTACAGAGTTAAGAAAGCGTATAAATTCTTATGAAAAAATTAATACTTCATTTGGATTTTTGTTCAACATTACTGAGTTGTCGGTGTTAGAAATAAGACAAAAAGCTGAAGAGTTACAAAAACAATATCCTCAAGATCTGGATATATCTTTTATGAATGAATGTATTCATTTTCGAGGTTACTTAAAAGGCTTACCAGAAAACATATCCACAAAATCAGTGCTATATTTGTGTAAAGTCATGAAAGATGATAATTTACTAGATATTTACCCATACGTTAATATTGCATTGCGAATGTTTTTGTGCGTTCCTGCATCTAATACTTCAGCCGAGCGTTCATTCAGTACTCTTAAAAGGGTAAAATCATATCTCAGATCTTCGATGAATGATAATCGATTAAACTCTTTAGCAATTTTGAATATTGAATCTCAGTTGACAACTTCATTAAACTATGATGAAATAATTGAAGATTTTGCAAGATCAAAAGCGCGACGAAAAATATTAATTTAATGATCTTATTTATATTGTATTAATTTTTTTTTTTTTTCATTGGATAACAATTTATTCAAATATATAATTTTATAAATTTTACAAGTTGCTTTAATTATTTTGTTATCATGGGTACTACTGAAGTACTGAGATTACCTATGATATTTAACATTCTAAGGCACTCGATAAATTTTTATAGTTAAGAAAAATTGCCCCTATAAAAACGTAAGAGGAAGAGGGCATAAAAAAATGTGTAGTCCCAGGGCAGCAAAATCCTAATACGCCACTGATTATTTCACCTTTCAGTTCGTCTTTAAAAAAACCAGGTTGATTTTTATGTTGATTACTATAACAAAAATGTGTTGCGGGGAAATTAGAAGTGTCAAAGTGGTCTATTAAATCGTTTTTTAAATCGAGAAAAAAATTATTTGTTGTAATACTATATATCAAAGAATCGGTATCTGTATATAATAGTGAAATATTTTTATTGTATTTCGTTTTCATTACATTATAGTGAAAATCATACATAATAGTTTTGGAAATGTCTAGAATAGCCTGTCCAACATAAATCGGTTTATCAAATTTTATTTTCTCATTTTGCATTATTACAGCCATTAAATTTTCTGAGTATATTATTCTATCTAAAAATTTTGGTTTACTCATATACCTATGAGCTGCTTTATCGGTTGTAACTAATTTCATAGACGTTCTTTTACGTACATTTTCCATACATTTTCCGAATACACTATTTACTAATAATTTCCAAAATTGACGTTCAAATTCATTATTTGATTTAACTCTCATATTAGTACATAATTCTACGTAAGGTGCCATCCATTTCGATTGAGCAAATCTAATAATTTTATGTATTTTTGTTACCTGTAACCCGTTATGTATTGCCTGCTTCAAATTTCTATAATGTACTATATAATTTTTTTTAGATGAAAAATTGGTTAAAAGTTTTTTTACTTTCGAATTTGGTGGATAATCATTAATAGGTAAAAATGGTAATTCATTATGTTTTTATGTAATGTTTTAGGATAGTCAATATCCACTTCTAAAATATAACCATAATAATCATCATCTTTAATTGATGTGACGTCTAATGATAAATCATTATACCACTCAAAATCTTTGAATGGTAAAGTATCAAGCATTGATTTACCATACAGATTTACACAATCAAAATATGACAAGTATTTATTAGGTTTGTTTTTATCATAATCAATACATTCAATATTTGGTAGGTTAGCTTTTGCATAACGAGTTACAGATTGACATATGCCGCCACGTATACCTTGCTCGAACATTAAATGCATATTATAATCTTTTAACCGTTCAAGTTTAACATTAGTATATTTTAACATAGCATCAAATGCAAAACCTGGTGCAGTTAAGTAATAAGACGCGTCTAAATTTAGTGTAGATAAACAAAGATTTCTAAAATTTTCGAAAACATCGGATAATATTAGTACGTCTGTTAACAAATATAAATCACTATATTCACCTAACGTTTTTATATTAAATTTTCGCCAAATTTTTTGTGCATGAGCATAATCACTATCACTAACGTTTTCATCGGTTAAAGAGCTGTAAAATTTAGATTTAGACGGTAATTTAGTTTCTTCTAATTTTTCCCAACAATCGATATATTCATAAGGAAAAATTCCTATTCGTGTAACTAAATCAATAGTATTTAATGTTTCTTTAAAACGTGTTTTGTCTTCTGCAAGATTTTTTGTTAAATTTTCCAACGAGTCTGCCATAAAACGAAATGTATCAACGAATTTAATAAAAAAATTTGTTTCGATTTGTTTACTGAATGACACATATTTTTCACTAGAATTAGGAATTATACGAATTTCTTTATCGTTACACGATAATTCATGAATTATAAAATGACTATCATAATTTAAATTATGAAAGTAAACCGGTACAAATGATGGATTTTGTGCTTCAAAATTACATTCCAAACATAAAGCACGTCTGTATTTACCGGTAATATGTGAATGATCTCTAACTTTAAATATATTATATTTAAAAGATTTTAAACAAAGTTCACAAACTACAGATTTTTGAAAATTAAATTTTTGTTCATCCGTTAATGTTTTCATAGGTGTATTAATTTGATAAAGTTTATAAATTTCATTAGAAACGTTAATTATAGAATCCATAAAATGTTTTGCAGCATTTTCACCACGATAAATTTTAGGTTTTCTAGGTATATTATAATTTTTAACAATTCGTTTAGGTATAATATTATCATCAATTTTTACGTAAAATCCGTAACTCATAGGTTCATGTTTATGTGTTGTAGTAGTTTGAGCTTTAACTACATTAGATACAGGTTTTAATATGCATTCAAAGTCAGCGTAAATAACGATAGGTATTCTGTCTGCACGTACAAAATTTTTAAATTGTGTAAATTCATTATCGTTTTGTTCAAACATTATTGGTCTACCTAATTTATATTGACCACAAAATTTTTTATGTTCTTTTAACGCTTTTATACCCCATGGTTTATCTTTATTAGGTTTATTTCCAAATGTAGTAAAACATCTTTTACATATAATTAATTTACAACAGTGTTTCGTTTTTTGTGATCGAATGAGTCTTGAAAAATTACTAATATAACAATAATGATTTTTATAATTATTAGTATAAAATAATAAATCAAAATGATTTGATTTTTCTTTATTAGTAACATAGAGAGGATAAATTATTTTTTTATTATCAAAACTATAAATATTTATAGAAACAGAATTACATCGTTCGAATGTTTTAACTTTTTTTAGAGGTGTTGGAAAATTTAAACCACTATTTTTTTCTAACATATTAAAATATTTTTCATTTAACTCATTTTTATTTTTACGTGTATCATATTTAGATAATATTGCATATTTAAAACATTTATTATCATTATTTTTTACATTTATAACAGCTCTTTTATTTTCGATTTCTTGAGGTAATTTTATATAACTAGATCCTTTAAGTAAATTTACTTTATTAATTCTTAATTGTAAGCCAATTATACTTTTAAACGACCACCCGCTACCCTTAGTTACAAAATCGGTCTCTTCTTTCAGTAATTTATTAAACATATTATTTAAAATATTTGGTAATTTAGTTTGAGAGTATATTATAACATTTTTAGTTTTAAAAGAAACATCACATAATTCGTTGGTTAATAAATTTTCGTAAACACAATCGATTAATAAATTAAATTTATATGAAGACGTTTTACATATATCTTTTAATTTAAAAATTAATTTCGGTTTAATATATTTCAAAAAGTGTGTAAAATCTATAATATTTTTTATATTTTTAAAATAATATGTTTCCGATCTACCTTTTTTAAATTTTTCAACTGGAATGTCTTCAGATTTTTCTGCAGGAATGTCTTCCTTTTCTTTTAATAAAATATTTGCAATTGCAACATCATCCATATTTTCTAAAAATAATGTGAGAACATATAATAAAAAACAAATATTGTTAAAAATAATTAATTTGAAAAAAAAATCTTACTTGATTTTTTTAAAAAAAAATTAAACAATATTAATTAAAAGATTAATAATTATTTTTCTTCAATATTTTGATAAAATGATCAAGATGTAAATGAACCGAGCGAAGACACATACCCATACATACTAAACCCAAAAATCGGTTGTTACAGTCATATTAAAAATTTCTTCATACTGTAGTAAACAACGTAAAGTAGTATACTGTATAAACCCAATATGTTTACTACTTTTTAAATTAATATTATTTTTATTATATAAGTTGTTTACCACTCGGAGACGGATAATCTGTTTTTTTTTTTTACTTTTAATTAAACCTTACGCCGGGGTACATGAACTCGATAAAAACGGTAAACACATTTTAATATATTTACCACAGCATTTTATTAGTTATTAATTATTAATATATATATATTTTCCCATATTTTAAATATGATTATATTATATTATTATTTACTAATATTGTTTTA